>PVIY010012841.1:0-60755 GCA_004026745.1 Myrmecophaga tridactyla | reverse complement strand
TTTTGTTAAGTTTTTTAATTAATAAAAAAGTTAAAAAAAAAAAATTAGGCCTAAGAGTCACCCCCAAGAGAACCTCTTTTGTTGCTCAGATGTGGCCTCTCTCAACCAACGTGGCAAGCATACTCACTGCTCTCCCCCATCTATGTGGGACATAACTCCCAGGGGTGTGGACTTTCCTGGCAACATGGGTCAGAAATCCTAGAATGAGCTGGGACTCAGCAGCAAGGGATTGAGAAAACCTTCTCAACCGAAAGGGGAAAGAGAGAAATGAGACAAAATAAAATGTCAGTGGCTGAGAGATTCCAGAGTCAAGCGGTTATCCTGGACGTTGTTCTTATGCATTAAATAGATATCACCTTTTTAGTTAAGGTGTAACAGAAAGGCTGGAGGGAACTGCCTGAAAATGTAAAGCTGTGTTCCAGTAGCCATGTTTCTCTTTTTTTGGCTTTTAAAAGGGGAATTTAATAAGTTGCTAGTTTACAGTTCTAAGGCTAAGAAAATGTTCCAATTAAAACAAGTCTATAGAAATGTACAGTCAAAGGCATACAGGGAAAGATACCTTGGTTCAAGAAGGCCAATGAAGTTCTGGGTTTCTTTCCCAAATGGAAGGGCACATGGCGAACACAGTCAGAGTTCCCTTTCATCTGGAAAGGCACATGGTGAACACGGTCAGGGTTCCTCTCTCATCTGGAAGGGCACAGGTAGCCATGTTTCTTGAAGCTGATTGTATAATGATATAGCTTTTGTAATATTCCTGTGTGATTGTGAAAACCTTGTGTCTGATGCTTTTATCTACCTTATGGACAGATGAGTAAAACGTATGGATTAAAAATAAATAATAAGGGAAACATGTTAAAATAAATTTAGTATAAATTGAAATGCTAGTGATTAATGAAAGGGAGGGATAAGGGGTACGGTATGTATGAATTTTTTTCTGTTTTTTTATTTCTTTTTCTGCATTGATGCAAATGTTCTAAGAAATTATCACGATGATGAATATGCAACTATGTGATAAAAAAGAATATTCATATTGTATGTTGATTGGTTTTATTAATAAAAATTTTAAAGAAAATGGGGAAAGGGCTTGAATAGACATTTTTCCAAAGAAAGGGCCAGTAAGCACATGAAAAGATGTGCAGCATCCTTAGTTATTAGGGAATTGTAAATCAAAACCACAATGAGATATTACTTTACAACTACTAGGATGGCAATGATAATAATAATCAGAAAACAAGTGTTGGTGCAGTTGTGGAGAAGTTAGGATCATCATACACCACTGGTGGGACTGTAAAATAATACAGCTGTGGAAAGCATTATGAGAAGATCATGGGAATCAGTCCCTCCTCCAGAACAGCTGTTAAAACAGGGAGGAATTGTCTGAATCAATTATTTTGAAACTCCAGAGTCCAGCAGAATATTGAGCAGCATCCAGGGAACATAGGAAGGAAAAGACTGGTATATTATAGTAAATGCTAGTAAATTGCTGTTTCCACATGGTACTTACAGCCCCAGCTCTTGTAGCAGCAGTGGGGTTCGACCTCTGGTGTAGCTGTTCAAGTTTGGAAAGTAGAGTGGGCATTCAGGCTCCTGTAAGTACGGGAACTCTTAAGTCCACTAGCAAGCACAAGACCAGAACAAGACCCCCAAAAGACAGGGAAGACCCTGTACTTTGCATTCATCTTGGGTAGATAGCCTTCCTGTTAGGAGGGCTAACATTCAAGAAAATCTCTGTCATATCACCAGCTAGATAGAAACTCAGATATCTCAGGAAATAAATCCCAGAGTTAACATTTAAAAATATCTAAATGTGCAGTGTGCAAAAAAGAATACAAAACAAAGAAACAGGAAATAATGGCCCATGCAGAGTAAGGGGATAAAAATCCAGAAAACAGTAACCAAAGAAGAGCAGACTGTGGACATTACTAAGTCTTTAAAGATCTTTAGTATGATCAAGGAGATAAAGAAAATACAAAGAACTAAAGAGTATCAGGAAAACAATGAATGAACAATATGAGAATTTATATAAAGAGATGGAATAAAACAGAACTACTGGATTTGAAGACCACAATAACTGAAGTAAAAAACTTCCAAGAGGTTTCAACAGTAGTTTAGAGCTGGCAGATGAAAGAATAGGAGAACTTGAAGACAAGACAATTGAAACGAGTTAGGCTGAGGAACCAAAAGAAAAAAGAACTATACAAAGTGAAAGTAGCCTAAGAGATACCTGAGACACCATCAAGTGTACCGTTATGCATATGGGAGTCCCGGAAGGAGAAGAGAGAGAGAAAGGGGCAGAAGGAATATTCAAAGAAATAATGACAGAGAACTTTTCAAGCTTAGCAAAAGATGTGTACATCCAAGAAACCTAGAGAACAGCATATGCAGTAAATTTGAAGGAAAACATGTCCTGTCACATACTGATTAAACTGTTGAATGCAAAGGACAAGAAGAGAATTCTTAAAGCTGCAAGAGAAAAAGTAATATGTAATGTACAAAGGAATACTAACATTAAGTGCTGAGTTTCATCAGAAACCATGGAGGCAAGAAGGCAATGGGTTGAAAGAAAACAGTTGCCAACCAAGAATTTTATATCTGGCAAGACTTTCTTTCAAAAATTAGGGGGAGCTTGATATTCCTAGATAAATAGAAGCTGAGGAATTTTCATCACCACTGTACCTACCCTAAAAACCACACAAAAAGGAATTCCTCAGACTGAAAGGAAAGTACTCTAGACAGTGGTTAAAAGCAGCATGAAGAAATTTAGTAAAGGTAATCATTTGGGTAATTATAAATGCCAGTACTGCTGTATTGTATGTTTTGGTATGTAACTTCTTACTTCCTACAGGTGCAAAAATGCAAAGACAAAAAAATTGGTGATATATCTGTTATTCTGGACATGCAATATACAAAGATATAGTTTGCAAGAAGTTATCATCAAAAAAGTTGGGGATGAAGGGGAATAGGAACAGTATATGTGTATATTGAGGTTAAGTTAGTATCAAATAAAATATTATTGCTATATATTTAGGATAAGTTTTAATCGCATGGTAACCACAAGGAAAATACATGAAAAATATATCCAGATAGAAATGAGAGGTGCAAGATAAAAATTCAAATAAATATGAAAGTAGACATTAACAGAAGAACTTAGAAAGTTGAATAGCAAAATGGCAGAAGAAAGTCCTTTATTATCGGTAGTGACTTTTAAGTGTAAATGGATTAAACATTGCACTCAAAAGGCAGAGATTGACAGAACGAATTAAAAAAATCATGACCCAACTATTTATTGTGTCCAGGAGACTCACCTTAAATTCAAAGACATAAGTAGGATGAAAATGAAAGGATAGAAAAAATACACCATGGAAGTAGTAACCAAATTAGAGCTAGGATAACTATATTAATATCAGATAAAATAAAGTTTACATGAAAGACAGTTCCAAGGGACAGAGAGAGTCATTATAAATTGATTAAGGGGTCGATCCAAGAAGATGACATAATTATATCAGCAGAGCACCTGACAGCAGAGCCCCAAAGTATGTGAAGCAAATACCGACAGATTTGAAGGAAATAATAGATGGTTGTGCACTAATAGTAGGAGACGTTAATATAATGGATTGAACATCTATTCGGAAGGTCAGTAAGGAAATAGAAGACTTGAACAATACTCTAAACCAACTAGACCTGAAAGACATATTAAACGTTCACCTGACAATTAGACAATATATGTTCTCAAGTGTACACAGATGATTCTTGAGGATAGACCATATCTTAGGTCATAAAACAAATTTCAATAAAAAATTTTGAAATCATACTATGTATCTTCTTCAGCCACAATGGAATGAAGCTAGAAATCAATAACACCTTAAACACTTAGAAAACTGGGAATGGAAGGAAAAAATACTTAGAAAACCAGGAATAGAAGGAAACTTCTTCAACATGAGGAAAAAGCCTACATCTAACATCATACTCAATGCTGAAAGACTGAAAGCTTTCCCTGTAAGGTCAGGAACAAGACATGATCCTTACAGTCACCACTGTTATTCAGCATTGTACTGGAAGTTCAAGCCAAAGCAATTAGGTAAGAAAAGAAATAAAAGGTATCCAAATTGGAAAAGAAGAGGTAAAACTCCCCTATTTGGAGATGATATGATCCTATACACAGAACATCCTGAAAAAACACTCAACAAAGCTCCTAGAGCTGATAAATGAATTCGACAAGGTGGTGGTACAAGATCAACATCCCCAAATCAGTAATATTTCTGTATAATAGTAATGAATAATCAGAAGAAATCAAGGAAAAAATATTCCATTTATAAAGGCAACTAAAAGAATCAAGTATCTAGGAATAAATTTAACCAAG
This sequence comes from Myrmecophaga tridactyla, assembly GCA_004026745.1. Classification (NCBI taxonomy): domain Eukaryota; kingdom Metazoa; phylum Chordata; class Mammalia; order Pilosa; family Myrmecophagidae; genus Myrmecophaga; species Myrmecophaga tridactyla. The sequence goes on along the minus strand of PVIY010012841.1, from coordinate 56,395 downwards.
GATGTAAAAGCCCTACACCCAGAATACTACAAAACATTGCTAAAAGAAATCTAAGTTCGAAATTAATGAAAGGACATTCCATGTTCATGGACTGGGAGACTGAATATTGTTAAGATGTCAGTTCTATCCAAAGTAACTTACAGATTCAGCTCCATCTCAGTAAATTTCTCACAACCTTTACGGAATGGAAAAGCTAATCATCAAATTTATATGGAAGGGTAAGGGGCCCTGAATAGCCAAAGCCATCTTGATAAAAGAGGAACAAACTGGGAGGCTTCACACTTCTGATCTTAAAACTTCCTACAAAGCTACAGTAATCAAAACATCATGGTACTGACACAAGAACAGACATATAGACCAATGCATCTAATTGAGAGCTCAGAAATCAACCCTCACGTTTATGGTCAACTGATATTTAAAAAAAATATTTTTATTGATAAATCTTCACACACATAGATTCCATACATGGTATACAATCAGTGGCTCATAATATCATCATATAGTTGTGTATTCACCACTGTGATCATTTTTTAGAACATTTGCATCACTCCAGAACAATAAATAAAAAGAAAAACTCATACATTCCATACCCTTTACCCTTCCCTCTCATTGAGCACTAGTATTTCCACCTGCCCAATTTATTTTACTCTTTGTCCCCTCTATTATTTATTTATTTATTATCCTTATTTTTTTCTGCTCATCTGTCCATACCCTGGATAAAAGGAACATCAGACACAGGGTTTTCACATTCACACAGTCACACTGTAAAAGCTATATTGTTATACAGACATCTTCAAGAATCTAGGCTACTGGAACGCATTCCAACAGTTTCAGGTACTTCCCCTCAGTCACTCAAATACACCATAAACTAAAAAGGGATATCTGTATAATGCATAAGAATAATGTCCAGAATAACCTCTCGACTCTGTTTGAAATCTCTTAGCCACTGAGACTTTATTTTGTCTCATTTCTCCCTTTTTGGTCAAGGTTTTCTCAATCCCATGATGCTGGGTCTCAGCTTATCCCGGGTGTTCTATCCCACAACCAGAAGTCAATTTTAGAACATTTTCATCACCCCAAAAAGAACCCCCTTACCCTTTAGTGGTCGACCCCCCTTACCTCCTCCCCCCAGCCCTTCACAACCACTTATCTACTTTCTCTATCTACAGACTTGCCTATTCTGGACATTTTATATGAATGGAATCATACAATATGTGTATGGTCTTTTGTTGTCTGCTGTTTTCACTTAGCATAATGTTTTCAAGGTTCATCCATTCTCTAGAAGAACTACATTCTTTGTTACAGCTGAATGATATTCTGTTGTATGGATATACTACATTTTGTTTATCCATTCATCTCTGGACAGATATTTGGGTTTGTTTCTACTTTTTGCTATTGTAAATACTGCTATCACCATTTGTGAGCAAGTCTTTTTGTGTATATACATTTTCACCTCTCTTGGTTCACCAGGAGTGGAATTGCTGGGTCATATGGTAACTATGTTTAACTTTTTGAGGAGCTGTCAGATTGTTTTGCAAAGCAACTGCATCATTTTGGTTTTTGTTTGTTTGGGTTTTTTTTCCATTTTTCATTGTGGTAATGTATATATAAAACACAACATTTCCCATTTTAACCATATTTTTAGCAATTTTTATTCTAGTAACATATATACAACTTAAATTTCCCCTTTAAACCACAGTTACTCCATTGTATATATATACCACATTTTGCTTATACGTTCATCAACGTGGACTTTTGGGTTGCTTCTATCTTTTGTCTTTTGGCAATTGTGAGTAATGCTATATGACATTAGCAAGCAAATATATCTGTTCAAGTTTCTGCATTCAGTTCTTTTGGGGCTATATTTAGAAATGGGATTATCAGGTCATACAGTAATTCTGAAGTTTCTGAGGAACTGCAACACCAGTGATCATGGTGATGAATGTACAACTATACGATGATATTGTGAGCCACTGATTGTACACTGTGTATGGACTGTATGTGTGTGAAGAATTCTCAGTAAAAATATTTTAAAAACTATTGGTGATGGTTGCATGTATTTGTGAATATACTAAAAACTATTGTATGTTTAAAGAGAAAAATTGACAGGAAGTTTTTCAAGTATTTAAACTATTTTCCTTCCACAGCTTCTGGCCATAAAATGTCACACCTTTGTTCTTGACCAATGTGGTTTTTTTTTTTTGGAGGGGGGAAGTGCTTAATCGGGAATTGAACCCAGATCTCCTGCATGGAAGGTGTGCATTCTACCATGAACCACCCGTGCACCCTGTTTTTCTTTTTAATTTTAATTTTTTATTAGAGAAGTTGTGGGTTTACAGAGCAATCATGCATAAAATACAGGATTCTCATACATTGGTTGGAAGATTTGTTACACTTGATAATACTTTTTTTTGTAATTTAACTATTTTTTAAGCAATAGTTACTTTTGTTACAATTGATGAAAGATTATTGAAGTAGTACTAGAACTATTGTCTAATTTATGTAGGGATATTTTCTCCCATATTCCTGACCTATTATTAGTATTTTTTCATGCATGTCTTTATTACTCATGTATCCATATGCTGGATAAAGTGAATGGCAGTCACAAGGTTTTTGCAATCACATGGTCACATTATAAAAGCTATATAGTTATGCAATCATTATCAAAGATCAAGGCTACAGGATTACAGTTCAACAATTTCAGATATTCCTTATGACTATTCTTAATTCACTAGAAACTAAAAAGAAATATCTTTATAATGAGTTAGCAGTCAGAATCATCTGCCAAATGCCAATTTATCAGCTACACCTCCTCTCTCTCCTTTGATCATTCTCTCAGTCTGCAAGGATATCTGGCCAAATGACCATTTTAGCTTCTTCGTGCTGGAATAGGGGTGTCAACCTTATGGGGTAGAGCAATAAAACTGGTTGATATTCTTGGAAAAACTGTTTACTTCTGGGTTTCAGGGCTTATCTGGCATAGGAATAATCTGGAGGCCTTGAGTTTCTTTATCCTAGCCAGGTCCACTTCATTCATATCTCTAATTGACATCTCATCTCTTTTTTCAGCTTCTTTAACAGTTGCTGTACGCAGTAAGGCTGAGTTTCAAAGGTGCAGAGAACTCTAGCTCTGTATCTCCCAGGTGTCACACAGATACTTGAAGTTCCAGAGAACTACCAGGTTTACCTAACAACACAGCATCTCAGAATTTAGAAATAGCAGTTAAAACTCATGAATAAATGAGACTCCCCTAAGAGCTTACAGTCTCAAAAACTTTACAAGGAGCCTTATTGAACATGCTGTACTCCTTCATTATCAATTGCCCAATCCTTGCCCGCTTTCCATCTCCTGATAACCTATATTCTCAATTTCAGTTCTTAGAGTTTGCTCATTATAGTTAGTTTATATTAGTGAGACCATATAATATTTGTCCTTTTGCCTCTGGCTTATTTCACTCAACATAATGTCCTCAGCATTCATTAGCCTATCTGCATGCCTCATGACTTTATTCTTTTCTGCTGCTGCACAATATTCCGTCATATATTCCACTGATCAGTTGATGAACACTTGCCCTGCCTCCATCCAACAGAAATCGTGAAAAATGCTCCTATAAACACCAATGTGCAAATGTCTATTTATGTCCTTGCTTTCAGTTCTTCCAAGTATATACCTAATAACAGGGTTGAAGGGTCATATGGCAACCCTATAGTTAGTTCTCTGTGAAACATTACGCTGCCCTCCAGAGTGGCTGCACCACTCTACTTTTCCTACTCCTAGTGAATAGTTATATTGCTCTCTCACAACTTCTCCAGCATGTGTATCTTTCTGTTTATTTTTTAAAGAGTTTTTATTCACACACCAAACATCCATCCTAAGTGTGAAATCAGTGGTCCCCAGTGTAATCACATAGTTATGCATTCACCATCACAGTCTATATGTGAACATTTCCATTTCTTCTGCAAAGAAAAAGAGAAAGAAGAGAAAAAAAGGAGGAGCAACAACAAAAATTCCATAACCCTATCTTATATCCCCTTTTATTGACATTTAGCTTTGGTATATTACCTTTGTTAAATTTAATGAAAGACTATTACAATGTTACCATTAACTCAGACCCTCATTTGGATTAATTGTATTTTTTTCATATGCCATCCCATATTTAACATCTTTCAATGGTGACATTCACTTGTTCTCCCTCATGTAAAAACTTTCTAACATTTGTACATTTAATCGTGACAGCTCTAGCTTTGGTTAAGTAGTCAATTCTAGTTTTTTTTTTAACATGGGCAGGCACTGGGAATCGAACCCAGGTCCTCTGGCATCGCAGGCAAGCATTCCTGCCTGCTGAGCCACCGTGGCCCACCCTAATTCTAGTTTTTATCCTTTGTCTTTCTTTCTGTGTCATATATGCCCCCAGCCTTCCCCTTTCAACCATACTCAGATTCAGCTTTGTTAATTATACTTGCAATATTATACTACCATCACAACGTATTGTGGTATCCATTTCTGAATCTTACAGTCAATCTTGTTCAACATTCTGTACTTTGCCAGAATCAAGTGCCCATTCTCTACTCTCCTTCTATGTCCTGGTAACCTGTGTTCTCAATTTTAACTCTCAGCGTTTGCTCAATATAGTTCATTTTAGTGAAAACATACAGTATTCGTCTTTTTATTTCTAGCTTATTTTGCCCAACATAATGTCCTCAAGGTTCTTCCACATTGTTGAATGCGTCATGACTTTATTCCATCTTACAACTGTATAGTATTCCATCGTATGTATATACCACAGTTTGTTTATCCACTGTTAATTGATGGACATTTGAGCTGTTTCCATCTATTGACAACCGTTAATAATGCCACTGTCAACATCGGTGAGCAAATGCCTGTTCGTGTCCCTGCTTTCAGTTCTTCTGAATATATAGCTTCCTGAGGAATCGCTAATCTGCCTTCCAGAGCAATAGCACCATTCTACATTCCCACCAACAGTGAGCAAGTGTAACTGTTTCTCCACAACCTCCCCAGCACTTGTAGGTTTCTGTTTTTTTTTTTTTTTTTTTTAATATATTGGCCATTCTAGTAGGTGTGAGATGGTAACTCACTGTAGTTTTGATTTGCATTTCCCTAATAGCTAGTGAAGCTGAGCATCTTTTCATGTGCATTTGAGCTATTTGTATTTCCTTTTTAGGAAAGTATCTATCCATGTCTTTTGCCCATTTTTCAGTTGGGTTGTTTGGCTTTTTGTTGTTGAGTTTTATGATCTCTTTATATATGCTAGATATTAAACCCTTATCTGCTATGTGGTTTCCAAATGTCACCCATTGCGTAGGCTGCCTTTTTTCTTTCCTGACAGTCTTTTCATGCACAAATGTATTCAGTTTTGAGGAGAACCCATTTATCTACTTCTTTCATTGCTCATGTTTTGAGCATTAAGTCTAGGAAATTACCCCCTAACACAAGATCTTTAAGATATTTCCCTACATTTTCTTCTAGAAAGAAGCTTTATAGTCTTACCTCTAACATTTAGGGCTTTGATCCATTTGGATCTAATGGATCAATTTTCATATAAGGTGTGAGATATGGTTTATCCAGTTCTCCAAGCACCATATTTTGAAGAAGCTGCTCTGTCCCAGTTCAGTGAACCTGGCCACCTTGTCGAAAAATCACTTGTTGAGTTTTGGGAAGAAGGCATAATAGGATATGTCGAGTTCTCACCGCTGTTCCAAGAAACAGCTAGAGAAGTGATAGAAAACAACCAAGACAGCAATTCCAGGGTGTAAGTGACCTGGGGAGGTCTTCTGCACCACACAGGGGGGAGGCTCTGCACATCCGGGCTGCAGGTGCTCACCTTCATACCCATTCATGTCTTTTTCATTCATATACACAGAGTTTTATTGATTTGGAATTTCTTAATTTGTGACTTCCAGGACTGAACTCAAAGCCCCAAAGTAAGGGAAGGGGAGGCCAGGTCTGAAACATCTTGAAGAAATTGGACATAAGACCAGGGATTGGCAGGTATGTGTTTTGCAGGCTAGGCTGATGAGGTACTGGGTCCATTTCCTTCTCCCTAGTGCAGGGGTTACATTCTGGGGACACCACTTCCTACCTAACTAGTTGATCTTGGGGACTGGCTTCTCTCTTACCCTGTAGAAGGAGGAATAGATATTAAAGAGAAAGTGAGAAAAGTCATCTAGAGCATTTCAGCCCTCCTCTGTGTAGTGTTTACTCCGTTGCTTCTCATTCACTCAACAAACACAGTCGACCCCCTCCTCTGTGCTCCCTTCCATGGTTCAGGGTTTGGTTCTGAAATGAAGACAACCTATACTTCCCTAATGACTTATTGTGCATTGTGTTTCTTTTCTTTCATTGCATAGAATGTAAAAATCTATATGGGGGGTAAAATGCCTGTACTAATTACTAGTTAAGGAGGAATTTGAATTTTTTAAACTGGTGTGATGCTTTTACTTTAGTTTTAGTGTTTATTCATTTAACTGTAATATAGGTAATATCATAATAATTTAATAATAGTAAAACATGATGTTTGTGAAGCTGATTACAGGTCTTGTTCTACTCAAGCCTCACAGCCTCCCAAAAAGCTTCCCTGCTGCAGGCCACGGTAATGCAGTAGGCCAGGGGAAAATCCAATTTTAGAAATTTAGTAATTGGCCTTGGTGCTAGGGAGAGCATTCTTTCATTCAGCAGTTTGTCAAAGGCCTGGTGTATGCAAACCACACTAAAATGCAAGCTCTGAAGTTAGGGACTTTCTCTTGTTTGCTGCCCTCACCCTGTACATGGAACATAGTAGATGTTTAAAGATATGTCAGTTAGTAAATACGTGAATGACTGCAGAGACTGAGTACAAGATGCAGTGATAATGTTAATGCAGTGATTTATAAGTCTTTCAGTTGCACTGAAAATTAAGGAGGGCAGAGAGTGTCTCTCACTGTGTTAGTAGGTAAGGAAACAGAAGTGGGCTGGACAGGGTCCTAAGAGTGTGTATCCCATTTCTCCTATTAGTTGGCCCCCACTTAGGAACTGTGGAGAGATGGAGTCAGACCTGCTGTCAATGCATCACTCCAAATAATTTTTTCTTTCAAATCTTTAGCCTCTTCCTATATATTTCTTGTGCTGCTGTTTGCATACTTATGCTAATATCAGATTTGAAAATGCATCATTTTGGTCCTTTTTAAAGTAAATTTTTCTATTTTTAAACCTGTGAATCATTAACTCAAAATTTAGGGTGGGGAAATCCTCAGCCTGAATTTCCAAGTGCCCAGGGTGCTTGCCAGCCAGAGGTCTAAAAAACTACTGTTTTAAAAATCAGTCCAAAGCATGACCTATTACCTGACATGCTTCTATAACAGAAGAAAAATGATTTGGGGACATGGCTAACATAAACTCTGCTAATTCCAGCTCTTGGTTAAAGTGGCTGGGTGAACTAACAGCTGATGGGCTGCACTGAGACCTGGTGACTATCAAGTCTGGTCCTACCTTTGCTGCTTATTCTCTGTCACCTGAGACAACTGTTATCCCAAACATGCCATCTGAAAATAAATGACCTGGAGAGCTGGCTACCAGCTTATTTTCTTTGAGCTATTAGGACATAGAGTACACCATAGGTAAAACATTTTAAGGGTTACTATATAAATCCAAATCTAGGATTCTTTTTTTTACAATAATTTCTCACATAACAGAATCCGTCACATTCTCTTCCTTTAAAATCCAACACACACACACACACACACACACACACACACACACACACCTCATCATCATCATCATCATCATCATCATCATCATCTCCTCTTTTCCTTTCTTGTTCCTTCCCCCTTCTGCCTTTCTCATTTCTTGAGCACCTGTTTTGTGTTGATGTAGATACAAAGAGCAAGAACCCTTCTCCTGGAACTCCAGGTGGAAGAAGGAAAGAGACTGTGAGCTAAGAAATAAAGTGTGCTGGCATTTGGGATGGATTGTGTGGTGTTTGAATATATCTCAATACAATTGCATTAAAAAAGAAAAGTACTAGCGAGCAGGCCCTCGAAGACACCAAGGAGTTTCCTTGCAGCCTGTTCAGGGCTGTTTGTATTTGTAAACCCTCTGCTTGATGTGATCTTTGACACAAAGTATGTCCTCAGTGAGCTCTTCTGAGAGGATGATAGTCCTTCACTGCTTCTGCAGCCTGCTGTGTGGCAGAACAGCTTGTTTAATGGTTTCAGTTCATTTCCTGTAAGATAATTGGAAAGGAAAACCAGTTAATACCTCCTTGCATATCTAGAGGTGAATGCTTTATTACTTGTTTTCTGTACCTGGGGCTTTCCATTTCCTTTAAGAAGAAAATAAACCGGTACACCCTTCTTTGGAATCCTCAGAACCATCGTAATTTCCATTGTCAAGCCTTAGGTGTTCACTGCTTAGTGTTCTCTATATATATCGTCTGCTCTTGGTATCTTTTCATGGGCTCAGGAAACAATTTAAAAACTGAATCCCTAGTGCAGATGAAGATGGAGTGACTTCAGAAGACCTCTGGCACCTACAGTGACTTTTCTTTTTGTTTCATTTTAAATTCTGCTCCCTTGAAATGGGTGGTCAACTTGAATCTCGTGTTCAGTGAATTACTTTTTTTTTATTCTCTGTGCAAGTGTAGGTAGGGGCAGTGAGGAAGTGAGCTGGGAAAAATCTGCTGATCAGGAACCTGTGGGCCGCCTTACCTCAGACCCGTGGGTCTCATTCTGAAGTTGTCAAGTAGAAAACTGAAACTTCTGGAGATCTTGGGTCCAGGACTGCCTGAGTTGGGAGGGGAATCTGCTGAGGCCTCCGTATCTATTCCACTGGCTCCCAATCAGTAGTGGGTCACCAAAGATGCTGAATCTGGCCCTATTCTTGGAGTTATCTAGGTTAGGTAGAAAAGGCTCTAGACCCAAATGCTTGCTTCTCCCCACGTAGCTGGGCTTTGGACTAATCTGGGCCAGGAAGAGTTTAGAAGCATATGCAGGGCTTGTGACTAGTTTTATGTATGGGGGTAGGGCAGTGTTGGGAAATGTTAAGTGAAAATGTGTATTGGTTTGCATGCCTGACTCCTAATAGTACCCTTTGAGGACAGGAACCCTTGGTATATTTAGCACATGTTATTGCTGGGCACATGCTCAGCCACCAGCATCTCTACCTGGAAATATTGTATTAGTTTTTTTTCATTGTTCCTCAGTCATGTCAGGCCACCCATCCTTTTTTTTTTTAATTTTCTTTAAACCTTTAATTTTGAGATAATTGTAAACTCACAGGCAGGTATAAGAAATAATAGAGAGCCCATGCCTTTAACTGGTTTCCTCAGTTATTGCAAAATTATAGTATAATATCACAACCCAGGTATTGACATTGATAGTCTAGACAGAGACTGTTTCCTTTACCACAAGGATTCCTTATGTTGTCCTTACATAACAGCACCTATTTCCCTGTCACTGCCACCATCCCCACCTTCTTTTTTTTTTAATTAATTTTTTACATACATAACCATATACAAACACCAACATTCTTATCATACGATCATTCCGTTCTTGTTATATAACCAATAACTCACACTATCATCACATAGTTGTATATTCATCATGATCATTTCTTAGAACATCTGTATCAATTCAGAAAAAGCAATAAAAAGAAAACAAAAAAATTCATACATGCCATACCCCCTTACCCCCCCCTTCACCGACCACCAGCATTTCAATCTACTGAGTTTATTTTAACATTTGTTCCCCCTATTATTTATTTATTTTTAATCCGTATGTTTTACTTACCTGTCGATAAGGGAGACAAAAGGAGCATCAGACACAAGGCTCTCACAACCACACAGTCACACTGCAACAGCCATATCATTATACAGTTATCTTCAAGAAACATGACCACCAGAGCACAGCTCCACATTTTCAGGCAGTTCCCTCCAGCCTCTCCGTTACACCTTAACTAAAAAGGTGCTATCTATTTAATGCTTAAGAATAACCTCCAGGATAACCTCTCGACTCTGTTTGGAATCTCTTAGCCGCTGACACTTTATTTTGTCTCATTTCACTTTTCCCCCTTTTGGTTGAGAAGATTTTCTCAATCCCTTGATGCTGAGTTCCAGCTCATTCTAGGATTTCTGTCCCATGTTGCCAGGAAGGTCCACACCCCTGGGAGTCATGTCCCACATAGACAGGGGCAGGGCAATGAATTTGCTTGTTGTGTTGGCTGGAGAGAGAGGCCACATCTGAGCAACAGAAGAGATTCTCTTGGGGATAACTCGTAGGCCTAATTTTAAGTAGGCTTAGCCTGTCCTTTGTGGGATTAAGTTTCGTATGAACAAACCCCAAGATTGAAGGCTCGGCCTCTTGCTTTGGCTGTCCCCACTGCCTGTGAGAATATCAAGAATTCTCTACTTGGGGAAGTTGAGTTTTCCTTCTTTCTCACCATTCCCCCTAGGGGACTCTGCAAATACCTCCCTATTCACTGTTCAAATTGCTCTGGGATTTATCTGGGCATCACTCTGGACAAACCTAAAAAAATCTCATGCTTTACACAAGTTCCAAGTACTATGGTGTTCGATCAAGATGTCCACATAAGTTATATTAGGAAACACACTAGTCAAAATATACATTTTGTACCAAATAAACACTTTTTCCTTGTCTCACACATACATTAAAGTTTTAAAATATTGTTTACCATCTATTTTCAACACGCTGCATTATTGACATTCCTTTGTTTTTCCTCATGCAAACATTTTTGAATTTGCACATTTAGTCACTATCATTATACACTCTTGGCATTCCTAGATTATACCATCTCAATCTTTATTGTCTATATTTCCTTCTGATTTCATTAGTGCCCCCAGGCCTCCTCCCTCTATCATTCTCATATTCAGCTTCATTCAGTGTTTTAACATTATTGTATTACAGTTCGGTAGTATTGTGCTATCCATTTCTGAATTTTTACAATCCTGTTGCACAATTTGTATCCCTTCAGCTCCAATTACCCAATATCTACCCTATTTCTATCTCCTGATGGTCTCTGTTACTAAATGAAATTCTCCAATTTCATTCACTAATGTCAGTTCCTATCAGTGAGACCATACAGTATTTGTCCTTTTATTTCTGGCTATTCTCACTCAGCATAATGTCCTTAAGGTCAGTCCATGTTGTTATGTGCTTCATGACTTTATTCTCTCTTATAGCTGCATAGTTTTCCATTGTGTGTATATACCACAGCTTGTTTAGCCACTCGTCTGTTGATGGACATTTGGGCTGTTTCCATCTCTTGGCAATTGTATATAATGCTGCTATAAACATTAGTATGCAAATGTCCGTTTGTGTTCTTGCCCTCATGTCCCCTGAGTAGATACCTAGCAATGGTATTGCCGGATCATATGGCAGTTCTATACTTAGCTTCCTGAGGAACCGCCACACTGCAGTCCAAAGCGGTTGTACCATTTGACATTGCCACCAACAGTGGATAAGTGTGCCCCTTTCTCCACATCCTCTCCAACACTTGTCATTTTCTGTTTTACTGATAATGGCCATTCTGGTGGGTGTGAGATGATATCTCATTGTGGCTTTGATTTGCATTTCCCTAATAGCCAGGGAAGTTGAGCATCTTTTCATGTGCCTTTTGGCCATTTGTATTTCCTCTTCTGAGAAGTGTCTGTTCATGTCTTTTGTTGTCTGTCTTTCTGTTGTTGAGTTGAATAATCTCTTTATATATTCTGGATAATAGACCTTTATCTGATATACCATTTCCAAATACTGTCTTCTATTGTGTAGGCTGTCTTTTTGCGTTTTTGATGAAGATCTTTGATGCATGAAAGTGTTTAATTTTGAGGAGTTCCCATTTATTTATTTCTTTACTGCTCGTGCTTTGGGTGTAAGTCTAGGAAACCACCTCCTATTTTAAGATGTATAAGATATTTCCCTGCATTTTCTTCTAAAAGTTTTATGGTCTTAGATCTAATGTTTAGGTCTTTGATCCATTTTGAGCTAATTTTTGTAGCTACTCCTGCTCTTTTCTTATTGTTATTTGCATGAAATATCTTTTCCCAACCTTTCACTTTCAATCTATGTTTATCCTTGGGTCTAAGATACATTTCCTGTAGTTGGCTATAGATGGCTCTGTTTTTAATCCATTCTGCCAGTCTATGTCTTTGGTTTGGGGAGTTTAATCCATTAACATTTAGTATTATTACTGTACAGGTAGTACTTTCTTCTACCACTTTGCCTTTTGGATTTTATATGTCATATCTAATTTTTCTTCTCTTTACCTTTACTGATAGTCTTCTATACTCTTCTCCATACCTCTTTCTCCTGTCTTTTCCTTTCTGTCTCTAGTGCTCCCTTTAGTATTTCTTGCAGAGCCAGTCTCTTGGTCACAAATTCTCTCAGTGAATTTTTGTCTGCAAATGTTTTAATATCCCCATCATTTTTGAAGGACGGTTTTGCTGGATATAGTATTCTTGGTTGGCTGTTTTTCTCTTTTAGTATCTTAAATATATCATCCCACTGTCTTCTCACCTCCATGGTTTCTGCTGAGAAATCTGTGCATAGTCTTATTGGGCTTCCCTTGTATGTGATGGATTGTTTTTCTCTTGCTGCTTTCAAGATTTCCTCTTTCTCTTTGACATCTGACATTCTGATTAGTAAGTGTTTTGGAGTATGTCTATTTGGATCTGTTCTATTTGGGGTACACTGCACTTCTTGGATCTGTAATTTTAAGTCTTTCATAAGAGTTGGGGAATTTTCAGTGATAATTTCCTCCATTAGTTTTTCTCCTCTTTTTCCTTTCTCTTCTCCTTCTGGGACACCCACAATATGTATATTTGTGCAGTTCATGTTGTCATTCAGTTCCCTGGGTTCCTACTCATATTTTTCCATTCTTTTCCCTATGTTTTCTTTTGCTTGTTGGACTTCACATGTCCTGTCCTCCAGTTCACTAATCCTGTCTTCTGCCTCTTGAAATCTGACATTGAAGGTTTCCATTGTTATTTTCATCTCTTCTACCGTGCCTTTCATTCCCATAAGTTCAGTGATTTGTTTTTTCAGACTTTTGATTTCTTCTTTTTGTTCATTCCTTGCCTTCTTTAAATCCTCCCTCAATTCATTGATTTGATTTTTGATGAGGTTTTCCATGTCTGTTCGAACATTCTGAATTGTTTCAACTCCTGTATCTCATTTGAATTGTTGGTTTGTTCCTTTGGGCCATTTCTTCAATTTTCCTAGGGTGATTTGTTTTTTTTCGCTGGCGTCTAGGCATTTAGTTACCTTAATTTATTTTATTCTGGAGATTGTTTTCACTTTTTTTTCCCTAGGATTTTCTTGCTGGATGACTTTGTTGTCTATCTGTTCTTTGACATTCAGTTCAGCTTATTCTAGTCCTCTAGCTTAGATTTTGTTTAATACATCGGAATTTTTCAGTTCTTATTTCTTTGTTTCTTGCCCTGCCTCTATGGTGCCTTTCCCCCACCCTTTAGGAGGGTCTCCTTAGGTTTTATAGACCCTAGTCAGATTTTCCCAGACCAAACTGGTCTCCTCTCAGGAGGAAAGAGTCACCTGCGTCAATTTTCCCTGAGGATGAGACCCAGCAGAATTAAAAGGCTTTCCTTTGAAGTCTCGGACTTTGTGTTTTTCTTTTCCTGCTCAGTATGTGGCGCTTTTCTGCCTGCAGGTCCCACCAGCATAAGGTGATGTGGTACCTTTAACTTCAGCAGGCTCTCCCTGCTGGGGGCATGGTGGAGACAAAGGAGAGGTTGTAGGCTGGCTTTAATCACTTCACTTTTCCAGACCCTGGGGTCTGAATTCCTTGAGGGAGGGATTCCACCTGAGCTGGGCTCCACCCCTCTCCTGGGGAAGGCACAGGCTCCAGACAAATTCTCAAACAAGCTCAGTTCTACCTATGCCTAGGGCAGTGAAGCCCAAGAAGCCTGTATCCAAAGAGTAATCAAGCCCTAGAAACATAGCCACAAAAGAGAAAAAGAAAAATCCTTTTCAGAGTAGGACCCCATTACTCAGGTTTGCCAATCAAGAGCTTAAGTTGGTAGTTGCTCTGTGTATCTCCAGGTCCTTTATGCCCCCTCCTTTCCTGCAGGGCCCAGACCTTTTGAGATCCAACAAAACCTCTTTTTTTTCTTTTTTCTTTTTCTGTCAGCCCTGCCCCCTCTGCACCAGGGCAAAAACCAGCGACCTCCAGTTTTACTCGGGGTTCAGCTGAGCTGGGGACCTATTTTTACTAGTCAGAATTTGTAAATTAATTCCACAATTGGAGTTTTGTTGTGCTCAGCCCCTGCTGCTGGTAAAGTCTCTTTCCTTTCCCCTCTGGGAAGCAGCCTGTGGGGGAGGGGCGGCAGCTGCCATGGCTTGGGGATTTCACGATTCTGGGTGGGCTTGCAGCCGGTCCAACTGGTCCAGACGGGGGTACGCTGTGTGTCCAGTCACTGACATGGCCCCCGCAGTTGCTCTATACTGTTCCTGGCTGTTTACTAGCTGCTCTGGAGGACGAACTGAATCCCACACCTTGCTAAGCTGCCATCTTGGCTCTCCCCCCAGCCTTCCTTTTGCAGGGATGCCTTTCCCTTGGAACCCGATATGGCTCACTCCTTCAAGCCCTCTTGAGTTTGTCTCTGCTATGAGAGTTTCTCTAGCCACTCTGCTTAAAAGTACAGCTTCTTTTCTGCCTCCACACCCATCTTCTTCCTGCCCATCTCCTTTCTTTGCTTTATTTCTCTACTTAGCATTTACCTTGCGATTGACTTATTTGGTTTCTCAGTCACCTGCACTAGAATGTAAAGTCCATGAGGGCAGTAATTTAGTCTGTTTGTACCCTGCTGGGGTTCCCAGCACCCAGAACATTATGTGACTATACTGGCACTAATAAGTAAATGTGTTGAAAGAATGAAAAAAAAGCAGTAGGGTGGGCCAGTTACTTGTGCATCCCAAATGGATATATGTTAATTTAATTGAAAATGAAAACCCCTTTGCTTGCTACTTTGATTTATTAAAAAAAAAAAACTCATTTCGTTATGTTTTGTTACACAGTGCTTAGTACATATTGTCACTTAAAACGTCAAATGTTAGTGTCTGAGTAGAACTTAACAATCACCTACTAAGGAAGCTGGAGGCCCAAGGAGTCTTGTGCTAAGTCCATGGTCATTCTGTTCCATCTCATTAGATTTATACCAGAGTTAGGGAAGGGAACTAACATTTATTACTTGCCAGATAAAAGAGGGCACTTCCTTACACTAAGCTAATCTTCATTTACAAGTCAGTAGGGTGTGCATTGTCATCCCTGTTTCATGAATGGAAAAAGAAGCACAGCGTAACTTGTTCTGGTCTCACAGTAAGACTTGGATGGTCAAGTCAGTGCCGTTCCAAGCCACCATTCTTTTGATGCCTGGGGGGAACCCCTCAGAGGAAGCACAGGGAATCTCTTTCTCAGCTTTGGGAGTGAGCTTCTGAAGCATGCTTTCCAGAATTTATGTTTTTTAATGCTGCTCCTTGTTGGGTCACTTGTTTCCATTGAACCAGTGTGTTTGTTTTCTTACCAATGAACATGCTCTTGGGTTAACCTTTTCTCTGGGTAAAGCTTTCCCCTTTTAAAAGTCAATGTGCTTATGTAATGCCTAGACATATCCTAGAATCAATTAAGCAGATAATCAAAAAATATTGGAAAGTCCCTTGAGGCATGGGAGGAAAAATATGGAACTATTAAACTTTACCATCAGGGAATCCCCTGATACTGTATCAAACTTTAGGGACACCCAAATCAATAGGCCAAGCCCTCGATCTTGAAGCTTACTCTTGTGAAGCTTATGTAGGTAGCAGAGAAGTTTAGCCTACCTATAGGTATGCCTAAGAGTTACTTGTGGAGGACCTCTTTTGTTGCTGAAATGTGGCCTCACTCTCTAGTGAAATCATTGCCCCCATGTGGAACATGACATTCAGGGCTGAAAGTCTCCCTGGCGGCATGGGAGATGACTCCCAGGGATGAGTCCAGTTCTGGTACTGTGGGATCAATTATTCCATCCTCACCAAAATGGGGAGAAGAAGTATAACTAATAAAGTTATCAGTGGCAGAGACAGTTCAAATAGAGTCGAGAGGCTAATCTGGAGGTTACTCTTACACAAGCTTCAGTTAGACATTGATACCTATCATAACTTGCCAACCACCAAGAAAATCATTCCAGCCAATCCTAAAGAACACCTAGGGTGATATATAAGATTCTACAAAGTTTCCATGTACTAGAGTAACTTTCCAGAAGCCTGCAACCTCCAGATGGGTCCCTGAATCAGATGAGTCCTGAAACCTAGAGAGCCCAGCCTCTCCAGAACATCAGCTAGTTCCATCTCCCTACCCCATATTATTGACAGCCACTTCCAGTAAGAAAAATTTAGAATGGCCATAGCCCAAATACCCCTAAAGAGTGGTTTAGAAAGGTTAAAGGTGATGATGGAGTTATATAGAGAAGGTAGGGTTTAACAAACGACTATAATTATGGAATCATTGTATTGATATTTCCTTTAGTCTCCAATATCTTAGAGCAGCTAGAAGAAAAAACCTAAAATTGTGGAATTGTAACCCATCCAAACTCTGAAATCTGTTCTACAACTAATTGTTGTGCTGTGCTTTGAAATTTACTGTTTTTTTTAGTACATATGTTATTTTTCACAAAAAAGGAAAAAAAGTGATGATAAAATATGTATATATTTTATATATATATTCCTTCTAGCCTCCAATGTTCTGATGCAGCTAGAAGGGAAAATCTGAGATGATGGTATGGTGGCCCATGACAAACTCTGGATCTGTCTAGTAAATTACTTACTGAAGAATGCTTTGAAAACGATTGCTTTTTTCATTCTTTGCTTTGTATGTATGTTATATTATATAGTAAAAGAAGTTTTTTAAAAAGTCAGTGTGCTTGGGTGGTGTCCTAAGCTTTGAAATCTTTGCGAAATCTCAGTGATTGTGGGACTTGGTAAATAATATAGATTGCAAATGATTAAAAATTAACCCTCACAGAGCAAATTTTGAGGTTGCCTACGTACAATACTTATAGAAACTATTTAAAAACTGGCAGCAAAGCTTTTTTGTGGAGAGAAGTTTTTCTGGTGACTGAGTCAGAGCACCAGAATTGTGGGTATGTATGTAATATGTCCCAAACAGGTCGCTGGACCTGTGGACGAGTGGCAGTTTGTATAGAAGAGTAATTTCCTTTCTTGGGGAAAGTAGAGAAGAGATACAGAGAGTAGGGCAGAGAAAACAGGAATGAAGAGAAGGGAGATCCTGAACTAATGAGGAATATGGACCAAATCCTCCTGGACTCAGAGATTTCCTTAGAAATTTATTCCCTGGCATTTATTTATTCTATTAGCTGTGCAGAAACTGTGACAGGTACCAGAGAAGCAAAGGGGACTCAGGTATAGTCTCCCAGCCTGGTTTGGCAAATAGAGATGTGGCCATATAATGACACCTTAGAAGAAAAACAACTGGGTGGTGGTGGACTGACTGAAGATCACTGGAGCAATGAGGACAGGAGTGGGTTGGGGGGCTCCTTGGAGGACCTTGACATTCCAGCTAGTCCTTGCCAGGCAGGTAGGAGTTAACTAGGAAGAGCATTCTTGGGTCACAGTACACTGGATCCAAGCCAGGCTGCTTATCAGCAGTGGGTGGGTAGGCCATGGCAGAGTGGGGTGGGCCCACCAGTTTAAGAGGGTGGGTTTAATTCTGTAGGTGTGGGCCCTAGGGGATCTTTGCATGCAGCTGCTACATTAAAAGGTGTGTAAGTTAGAACCATCTAGAGATGGGTTCTAATGAGGGGATATTTATATGCAAGTTGATAAACAAAAATATATGCCTTAAAGTTTTGGGTTTTTTAACTATATATTGAAATACATTCAAAGCTGCAGGACATTAACAAAAATAATACCAGCTCCAATCAGAGAACTTCAACATAACCCTACCCTCAGATACCCAGATCCACCAATCGTAACATTTTGCAACATTTGCCTATCATTCTAGCTGTCTGTCCATTGCTCTGTCAGTGCATCTAGCTATCCATCTGTATATCCATCTTCTCTCCTCCCTTGTTAGATTCTACCCTGGATCATGTATTGCCGTTAATTGTCATTATCTCTTTAGTTTACCATAATGATAGAAATTATGTTTTCTGAACACTTGAGTGTAGATTGTATACATCATGTTCCTGAACACTTAATGCTCCTGTGGGCATATCCTTAGAATAAGGATATTCACTTAGGTCGTCACCGTACGTGCAGTTATCAAGTTCAAGACTGATATAAAGCTTATAGTCAATTTTTTTTTCATATGTCTGAATAATGTCCTTTTGAGTCTTCTCTCTTCCCTTGTTAGATTCTGCCCTGGATCATTTATTGCCTTTAATTGTCATTATCTCTTTCGTTTACCTTAATGATAGAAATTATGCTGTTGTTCTTTACAAAATTAACTAGTATTTGAACACTCAGTTTAGTATGCTTTGGGGCCTCAGTTATGTTTTTTAAATTTGATTAGACTTTTTTTAAACAGTTGTCTATAGTTGAATGTATATTTCCTGACTTCATCATAATTCTGAGACATATAAGGTCATATCAAATTTCTGGCAAAATCAGAGAAAATTTTCAAAGCCTCTTCTTACTTTTGTTGTCTCACATTTCTCCAATGAGGAAAAAGCCTGGAAGACAAGCATGTCAAAGAACTGGATGTTCAACTGAGTATTTGAGGAGGTCAGTGTGAGTCATTGTAGCTTTTTGCTGGTATTTTAGTATCTGGTTTATTTTTAAACAACTCTGTGCATTTGGAGTTTCTTCCTTGGTTTCTGTTACCATGGCCCCATAATATTTCCTTAAATCTGCTTGTTCATACTTTCACACACTTAAGCATCGAATTTCTAATTCCTTGAACTCAGAATTTCTTATTCGTAATACCCAAGAAAAAGGTTTCTCCAAATGGGAAAAGTTAGTTGTTTCTCCTACTTACAAATAATGGGAGGAGAGAAGGTTTGGTTTTCAGTGCAGTGTGTGGGGTGGTGTGGGTGGACGGAATCTGTTAGGCCTTCCATCAGTGGTCCAAGCAAGCAGCCGGTGTTCATCTGTGTACAGCCACTTACCCTCAGGTCCCACGGTTGAGAATCCAGCATGGGCAGGCTGCAAGTGTTGGTCTAGACAACCTACACCCTCTTGGCTGTTCATTCTCCTCTAGCATAAGTGTGGTTTTTCTCTCTCTCTTTCATTTAATTGATTGATTAATTCATTCATTTTTGGACTTACTTGAGTCTTCCACTTTTGGCAGTTCTTTTGCTTGGAGAATCTGTGAATAAAAGAAAAAAATTCTGATTCTGGCAGGCAGTGGCAAGCAAAGTTTGTCTGGTCTTTTCTTCCACCCTTTCAGGATTATTCAGGGAGATAGTTTTCTGTGCTTTGTTGCTCTGACAAATGTATTTCCTAAGGGATTGTTAGGGTTTTAAAGAAAGTTCAAGTTTGTTTCCCTTCTCTTCATGTCTGACCTCTTCTACTTTTCACGGATATCCAGATTTTCCTCCTAAACCTAGACATAGTATCAGATTAGGTTCTGGGTGGATGCTTGGGGCTTATTATATGTAATTTGTGCCAAATATTTTCATATTCTCCAAATACTGACTCAGCGATTCCCATAAACTAATCAAGACCCACTTGGAATGGGTGGAGATACATCTCCACTTAGTCCAATTTAACAACCACACTTGATTGAGTTACATCTCCAGGGAGATAATCAAAGTTTCAAACATACAGTGCTGAATAGGGATTAGAAGAAATGGCTGCCTTTATAAAATGGGATTAGGATTAAAGCATGTCTTTTCTAGGATACATACAGCCTTTCACACCTGCCCATTCCACCCTCTGGACCCTAAGCAAGGCATGTTGATCCTATATACAAAATACATTAATTCTATCACAGTATCAGAAATCCTTAAACCATTTCAGTAGCAATACAAATTAAATACAAAGTTAGAAACAGTACAAGCTCCTATCAAAGTTAGTTCCAGGCGTAGTCTGTTCTAAGGAAAAAATTATCCTCTGACTCTGGACCTGTAAAAATTCAAGACAAGTTATTTACTGCCAACATGCTTTGGGATTCTGTTTCCTAGGTTCTCCTGGAAGAGAGGTATTACGCATATAAGTACATTTTGGTTGTTAAAAATAAGAACATGATTTCCGCATCAGCACTTTCAGTTAATAAAAATGTAACTATTAATACTATGTGGACTGGTTCTCAGCCTAGCCAACAACTGGAGGATTACAAATCATGAGAACATGGAGTTTAAACCATATGGGGATTTTTGATACCAGATCCTCTTCCCTTTCTCCCTGTTCCTGTTTCAGGGCCCTGCTGCCAGGCCCTCTGAATCTTGTGGAGTTCCATTAACACTGACTCTCATGTCCCCACTCTGTGTCACCCTCACCCCTGCCCTTACCTGGGGTTTCTGCTGATGGGGAGACCCTGCCCTTGCCCCTCTACACTTGTCTGATTCCCACTGGCTGCTCCAGATTCCATTTGAAAACCACGACCCAGGCCTCCTCAGCACTCTGGGTATAGAGTAGCAACTTGCACCGCCCCCTGAGGGATGAGCGTGCTAGGAACTGCACCTGCTGCATCTATCCTCCCAGCAAGGCCAAGGAGTAGTAGGTGTCTTTTTCCAGCTGAGGAAAGGGAGGTTTCAGAGAGATGAAAAAACTTGCCCATGGCTGTCTAGCTAGCCTGCCTCAGGGCTGGGGTTTATTCATTGTTCATTTGTTCTCTTAATTATTAAGTGCCTTGTGTATGCCAGACTCTGTGCTGAATTCTGGAAAAAAACGTGAATAGGGTGGGCATGGGCTACATATTCCTCCCTCACTGAGCTGCTTGAGCAGGTATAATTCCAGAGCAGGACTTCTCCAGCAGGTACTCATTGAACTCTGAAAGATGAATGAAGGTATACCTGTCAACATTCTGCCCTTATTGGAGCATAGCTGGAATTATGACTCCATCCTTTTGTTTTGCTCAAGTCCTGCCCACATCACGCCCTCTGCCTTTCCGTGGAGTTCTTCGGTGTCCGGGCCTCTCCTGGGAGGAATTGCAGCCTCGTGGTGGAAGGTGCAGGTTCTGAGTGCCTTGCCAAGGTCTGGATCCTAGCTTCACTTTTTAATAACTAGTATGACTGTGGGCAGGTTGTTGAAACACTTTTGTGTCTTGGTTTCTTCATCTGTAAAATGAGGTTAATAATAGTACTTACCTCATGGGGCTGTTCTGAGAATGAATGGTGCCCAACTCCCGGGGAGTGCTCCGTAAATGTTGGCTGTTATCACTATTTCTGTTGCGTGGTAAGAACAGGAGCTCTGAGGCATTTTCGCATCTCCTTCTATCTTAACAGAGTGTCTGCCACATGGTCTGGGCTTAGAAAATGTTGGACAAAGGAAGAAAGTTGAGAGACAGGTACAAGACTGTGCAGGACTGTCCAGGGAAGAGTCCCATCCACGACCCCCCTCCCCCCCACACACACACACACACACTGATGTCTGCTGAGCATGGGAGGCCGTTGGAGCAGCGAGGCTTGACTGTGGTCAACTTTTGGTGTTTCCTTCCCCTTGGCCTGTTTTCCTGGTATCCTAAACCTGACAGGGTTTCATTGTTTTGTCTTACTCAGCTTTTTCCTTCTACCCACCCCTTCTTGTATCAGACTTGATGTTTTTGTCCATTAAATTGTCTTAGCTCATGTGTTGCCACTACTCCTCTTACAACCTTACCAGAAACGGCACATGATCGCCTCCTTTTTGCCTAAATGCTTGTTAGGCCTCACCTTAGTTAGGAATTCTAAAGTTATTAATGTCTAAAAGCTAATCTAAATTCCATTAGAAGCCATTGTACTATGCATTTAGCACCTGTCTCTATGATCAAGAATACTGGCAAGAAATAAAATACTGTTGATTTTCGAATTTAAACTGGCAGAAGCTTCTACTTTGTAATTCCTAAATTTTCCCATGACCCCAAACCAGATATTGCCAAAACCGTAGCAATGTTTTTGTTTTTTATCAGCATGCTGTTTTTGTTCCTTCAAAGTGACCTGCTTTGATAGTTTTGAATGCATTTTAGAAATATTTCAATTAATTTAAAATTAAGAAATACTGTCATTTTCAAAAGTCATCCATTCAATAATGTTCCCCTCCCATTTAGTGTGTTTAGAATATGGGCATCCATTTCCTTCTTGGGTCAGGATTAGTGGGGTGTCTCATCTGTGCCAGGTTCTATGTCAGTCATGAAGACACAGGGCAAATGGAGTGTGATGGGTCTAGAGAGGAACCAGGACTGCAAGGCAAATGGAGAGGGAGCTGAGCATGCCCAGTGGGGAGGCCCAGCATTTGGAAAGCTGGGCTACGAGGGGCCCTGGTGGTGTTATGTATTCTGGCCACATGTTTGGAGCAGAGTATGGAGACCAGGAAGGTGCATTGGTTAGGAATAGGTGGGGCTGCAAGTCACAGAAAACTTCAAAATCACAGTGATTTAAAGAAGAGAGAGATTTCTCATACCCTAACATCCAGAGGAAATATCTGAGTGCTGGTGGGCACACCATGGTGCCAGAGACATAGGCTTCTGTCTTCTTGCTTGTGCATGCCGCCATTCCCAAGTCATTGCATGCTTAAAGGTGGGAAAAATATCATTTTCATATTCAGGGCAACTAACTCTTATGTTCCATACTCTGGTAGAATTGTGATACCAAATTGTAAGAATAAAATTTAAGTTTAGTTTTCACACAAAATGGTGTGGAATGGGGGAAAATGAAACTTACTAAACAGAAGGCTTCGAAACCAGCCCAGACCATTCCCCTGGTGTGGAGTCGGAGGGAGCCTCTTATGTAAGCTTAAGGATCGCGCCATTTCCTTATATGGAAAAAAAATGTGAGTTAGACCTCTCGGATAGGCTGTAAACTCTGAAATACCCAGCCAATGGGGAAACTGGAGAGGGATTTGCATGTTACCTAAGGAATAAATGTTGCTGCCTTCTGTCGTTTGGCACACCACCCACCACATTTCAGTTTCGTGCTTGTTCTTGCAAGATCATTAATAAATTCTTTTCTTCTCCACAATGTTGAGCATTTATTCTCTTTCAGGTACAGCTTTCTTTCTGACACAAATTATATGCCATGCGGTCCCTCCCCCTCAAGGATCTTTTTTTTCATGGTAGAAACAGATATGAGGATAATTGATTTCCATGTAAAGGTGAATGGAATAAGTCCTATAAGAGAGGAATGTAGTACTCAGGGTAGGCCAGAGAGTGCCTAATTTTTGACTGGAAAATAAGGGAAGACTCCATGGAGGAGGTGGCATTTGATCTTGATCTTGACAAATAATTAGCATTTTGACAGTTATCTAAGAGAAGGAATGATGTGAAGGGAAGTACAAAAACCTGAAAGGACAAGGCTCTCCTTGGAGTATGGGGGTGGTGAGAGTGGTCTGGAAGGCCCAGGTGTGCTGATCCCCTGCATTGGCTGAGTTGGAAGTAGGTTGTCAGCCCAGAGAGGATGTCAGCACAGTTGGCAAGTTGTTCTTGGTCATGTGGTTGGTATGACATCCATTCCGAAAGTTGGACAGTCTAACCTTGAGAGAAAACTGTGAGGCTCTTTGTCTCTGGAAGCAGGACCTCCAGTGTCATCCTGGTCTCTTTTCCTCAGTGGGGTGAGAAGCCCTGGGTCCCAGGGTCAGCACACAAGGTCATGATTGCTGACAGTCTTTGCCTCTTTTTGCTCACCTTATAAAGTGCACAGATTACTTGCTATCAGCTTTCTTTTTAAACTTTAGGATTCGTATATCCAGGCCTTTTAGTGCGGTGAAAATCTGCATCAACAGTGTACAGACATTTAGATGAGGTGGCCTCACACTTCTGCTGGCTTGTTTTCTCAGTGAGCCAGTGGAGAATGTGTTCTCACCCCAAGTGTGATCAAATGTAGGAAAGCAGCCGTGAAGGTCACTGAAAATGCACACCCACGTCATGACTTGGCTTCGATCCACTCAAATTCTCCTGTAATCTCTGGTCAGTAGGAGGATTTTTGAAAACATTACAAGCTCAGAGAAATCTAGGCGTTCAGTTAATTTCATACTCTTCTTTTTATGTGGAGGTACTGAGGTGCTGAGAAGATACGGGACTTGCCCAAGTCCCACTGTAGTTTAATGACAAATTTGGGATAGGTGTGAAATACGGCCCTGAAAGTTCTTTGTGAGAGTAAAATGACATCTTAGTCATCGAAAATTAAATTGTGTTTATTGCAGCTTTGGTAGTTTTTGTTTGTTTATTTGTTGGGTATGTCTGTGTGGATTTGTCTTTATAAAAACTGGCCTTCCAGTGATTCCGTTCCCCAGACTGTTGAACCATAACTGCCACTGCTTCCCATTCTTGCCACTGGGAGTATACTTAATTGCATAGGTGAAACACTTTAAAATATACCACAGGAGTTTCATATATAACATTTGTATAAATAATGCATGTTTACTTGAAGTTCTTTTTTTAATAAAGCTTATTTCTGTGCCTTTCAAGATGAACATGGAGGCCATGCTGAGTATGGTGTCTGTACTAGGGCCAAAGTCACACTCTAACATGAGCTTGTGCTTTTCTCTTTTCTGTCCATTTCTTATTTATGTGGAATATTGTAGTGAAAGTTTTACCTTTTAACATATTCTCAGATTCATCTGTTTCATAGATGGTGAATCACTTTAGGACCCCTTGAAGGCAGTAACATTTTTCTGCCTCAGTGTGTTTTAGTCATTTTTTTCTCCAACACCAGGTGTGCTCCTATCTTTTCTCATGGGTGTGTAAACTACCCCTTAAGTATAGATTGAGGTTGTCAGGCTGCAATCTTTCTCTGTAAACTGGATCCAAGAGGTTTGCCAACTGCGTGAACCATAGAGCCCCCATGGAAGTAATGCAGTAGAGTAGCAGGCTGCACATACTGTAATGTTCACCTGGCCTCGGCTCTGACTGGGAAAAACCTGGGAACCCCTGATGTCTAACTGCAAGGGCTTGGCGTAGCAAAGTGTGACACCATAAAAATGATGGGAGAGGCCCTGCAAAACAAAGGGAAATGGTTGTTTTGCAGTGGAGGAAGCAGACCACAGGCTGGCTTGCTTGTCTTGATCACAAAGCAGTGAGATCAGAGGCAACTAGAGAAAAGAGACTTGAATAATGAGGAGGGAGGGAGGTGGAGGGTCCGGCTCTGAGGAGTCCTTGCTAGTTTGGGCAGTTTTGCATCAGCCAAAAGAATATATGCTTGGGCTTGAAACAGACATGGGCTTACCAGTAGGAGATGGGTTTGAAGAGTGAAGCTGGCGCAGCTTGATTGTTACACCTGGATGGTGTTTTGCATACTTCTAGACTGATGGGGAAGCCCTCCCCTGGATGTCCTGCTGGGATATTTAATGCTTGGCACATTTTTCTATCAGGTGGTATAGAATTTTTTTTTTTTTCAAACCCCTATAAAGCATTGCTATGTTTGATGTGGAACAGGTTTACTGGTTGGCCTGTTTAGAAACATTTGTTTGTCCTTAACCTTCCCCAGGTTGATTTTTTTCTGTGGGAAGAACAAGGCAGCATGGCAGTGATGACTAAAACAAAATTTTCCTACCCTTTCTTTCCTCTCCTGAGCTCTGATACTTGAGCCTGAGCTGAGTTTGTTTTCAGTTCATTGACTCTCAGTCTTCATGGAGTTCCTGATATTTCCTCTTTGTCTCACCACCTCTTTCTTCAGTTTGCAGTGGAAGGTTCTGGGCCACACTGATTTGAAATCCTCTGCTAGTTGGTGCCTGTTCACAGGTACTGGTTTCAGCAGTAACCACAAGCTCTGTCCTAGATCTGGTAACTTTTTTTAAAACACACACACATACACACTCTGGAAGCACCTTAGTGTCCCAGCCCCCATGTCCCAGCCAGGTGGTTGTTTCTGGAGGAGTCTGCCCTCACCTGTGCCCCAGCACTTGTTGAGCCTTGGCCTCCATGTGCTTCCCTTTGAGAGAGCAGCCTTTAAAACAGAGCATCTTGCAGTGCACAAGCAGTTTCCAGTGATGAGTTAAATGCACTCCACAATGTTCCAGAGAGATTTGCTGACCTGTGCTCTTTCTTTGAGGAATGTTCACTTTCCTGATGAAATCTCTGGAAACAAAATAGGTTGTGGTACAAGAAAAAAAAAGTGTTCTTGCTTAACTGATGGCGCAAAGCAGTATATTAACTCAGTCCTTTCTCCCTGAGCACCCACTATGGGAAAGGTGGCTTGAGGGGTAGATAGAAGCATGAGACTTGTCCTTTCTCATAAGGGACTGACTGGACAGACAGGAATAGGCCAAGCTGAGCTGGAGGCAGAGGAGACCCCAGAGTGGGTCCCAACCAGGCTGTCAGTTCCTTGGGACTGAGCTGCAGAAGGGTCTCCCATGTGGCTGCTGATATATGACTGGGGGTAGCCACAGGTGCCCCCCCGTTGTTGTTAAGCCCATTAGTGGTTTGGTTTGATGGGTACAGTGGTGTTCAAAAAAAGAATCCACCTGTGGATCTTCAATCTATGTAAATAAAGTCAACGAGATTCTTAGACTTTTATCACAAATTCATCCAGCAAGTGTTCAGGGAGTGAATGCTTTGTATCAGGCCTCATCTGGGTTCTAGGGCTATAGCTGTGAGCAAAACAGACAAACACCTCTGCTCTGCTGGAGCTTGCATTTTAGTGTTGGTGTTGGTGGTGGGTGGGGGACAGACAATCAACAAAGCTATTAAATCAGTTATATAGTCAGAAAGTAATATGTGCTTGGGAGAGACAAAAATAAAGCAGAGAAGGCTCTGTGTAGTCTTGGGAGGGTTGCAACTTTAAATGGACAGGCTGGAGGGGAGGGCCAGAGAAGACTCATGGAATGATAGTTGATCAGGCCTGAATGACAGGCCCGAAGAAGCCAGCCATGGGCCTTCTGGAGGAAGACCATTCCAGGGAGAGGGAAGAGCAAATGTGAGGTGTTGCCTAACAGGACCAGCAAAGAGCTCCCTAGCTGGAGCTGAAGGAGTAGGGAGAAAGTGTTTAGAAAATGAGGTCCAAGGAAGTAACAGGATGGGGGTATGGGGAGTGGACTGTGAGGACCTGAGCCGTTAGAGGGGCTTGGGAAGAGGAGCAACATAACCTGACGTGTGTCTTAAGAGGTCTGGGTATTGGGAATAGACTGAAGGGTGGAGGGGAAACCGAGAGATGTATTAGGAGACTCTCATGATAATCAGGGGGAGCGGTGATGATGCATTTGGCAGAGAGAAGCAACCTGATCTTGGTGTCATCACAAGCAGAGCTGAGAGGTTTGCAGAGGTTGGGGTGGGGAAGAGAGGATGCAGGGGGTGCCTGCTCTGATACCTAGATGCAGATGTCTCCTGGTGTTGTCCCTTCATTCCAATGCAGTCGTTAATGAAACAAAATACAATATTTGCATGTTTTTCTGTGTTTTTTTAAGCATTTTGTATTCTGAACATATTACTTGTTATAGTAAAAAATTTTAAAAAAGGTGAAATGTGAAAGTCCCCTCTTCTCCTCTATGGCTCTCCCAGAGCAGGCTCTGATACAGCTCTTGTATCTCTGGTCAGAAAATCTCCAGGCCTTTGCAAGCATTTATGAATAATTCTCCCTTGACACGTGTGGGCACCCCTTTTCACCTCTAGACACTGCCTCATCTCCTTTCTTTACTGGCTGTATGGCATTCCACCCCAGAGGTCCACTGTCATTTTTTATTCTTGATGGGCATCAAGGTAGTTTTCAGTGTGTTTTGCATTTGTTTGTTTGTTACTATTAACAACAAGGCTGAAATGAACATCTGCACTTGGCTCTCTGGGTAAGTTTATCTGGAAGATAAATTTTTAGAAGAAATAATTGGATCCAAGGGTAGTTTTTTGTTGTTCTTATTCAGTATAGCTTGCATTCAGAACACATGTAACAATGCATATAGAGACATTTCTAAGGATGGTTACAAAGTGAATGTGGGTGCCAGTGCCTGGTTTTTAATAGCATATTTTGTGAGTGCTTGAGGCTTTAATTTTTGAAACCAGTAGCCCAGATATAAAAATCTGAGTTACCATGTGACTTGCTAATCTCATCACTCCTCTTATTAGGAGTTTTTTGCAATCATCATGGGAGAGGTGATGGCACACCTCACTCCTCTCCAAAGTCCTTAGACACCCTTCCCCCTGCCCTCATGGCAAGCATCTGGTGCCCTGATGGGGACAGGCCCAGCTCCCACCCCCCACCTCAAGGCCTTTGCTGTTGTCCTCCCTCTGCCTGAAAGTCCCCTCCTTTCCTGGGGTTGTCAAAGCCCCCACCCCCCACCCCAGAGAGGCTGACGATTCTGCCTAAACCAGCCCCTCCCT
This sequence comes from Myrmecophaga tridactyla, assembly GCA_004026745.1. NCBI lineage: Eukaryota > Metazoa > Chordata > Mammalia > Pilosa > Myrmecophagidae > Myrmecophaga > Myrmecophaga tridactyla. The sequence continues at coordinate 27,996 of PVIY010012841.1, read as the reverse complement.
CCTATTCCCCCACTACTATTTTTATAGCACCTTATTTATCTCCATACCAGCACATTTCACACACTGCAACTGTTTTTACTTTACTTACTCGTTAGTGAGCCCTATTGAGAGGTAAGCCTCAGGTGGGCCGGGACCATATTTCTCTGTCTAGCTCACTGCTCCATCTGGGGTTTTGAAGAGTCCTCGGTATAGAAGCCATTGCGATATTTGTAGAACCAGTGAGTGGGCCTTGTTTAGAATTGGCCCTCCCCTCATCCCAGACCAAACTGTGCTTTAGAAATAATTGTAGTCATTTCACAATAATGAAATGAAGAATTCCCTGCCTTGAAGAAGAAGAAGCAAACCTTACGTCTAGTCTGTGCTGACTGCTTGCTTCCTATCTCTAGTCTCTTAGAGCAGCATGGCCAGCTGTATGTGTGCTAGGGGTTGGGGTTGGGGGTGGCCATGAGATCACCTTGCCTTAGCACCTTCTGTGCCACCTTCTACAGGTGGAAATTTCTGAGGCAGACTTTTCAGGCGAGATGAGCAGCTTGGTACTTTTACCCAGAATGTTTTTGCTTTATGGAAACGTGCTTTTTGCCTAAGGACCAGTTCTGTTTTTCCTTTTTAGAACAAATTAAGAACATTTAGGAGAGGGAGCTAGTGTGCTTAACTTAATTTGTACTTTTGTGACCTGATCCTGTTATCAGGCCTAGTGGGAAGAAAGTAGGTTATGCCAACCTCTGGCTGGACTAAGAACAGCTTGGCAATTTCCATTAACCTCTGGGGCTCTGTGCTTCATTTAAGAGATGGCTCTTACTTACCAGCATCACATATATCAGTGGCAATATTTCAGTGGAGTTCAGAGATCTGTAACCAGCTCCTCTACTACTGTCGTTCTTGGATTCTTTAAGAGTGCCTCTTAGAACAAAGTGTTTGTTCAACATACATATATAGAGGGCCGACTGTTTGCTAGGTCAGGAGTACCGAGTGTGTTTTCTGGAAAGATAAGGAGGGAAGAGGTATGATTTGTACATTAGGAGGAAAGAGGCATGATTTGTACATCTTAATATTTAGGATTTTCTTTGCTTTCAAGTTTCACTCTGCTGCTTAAACAACTTTACTGGGCAGACTAGGTCTCATGCAGGCCATCATTTTCTTGCCCTTGAGCAATTGGAAGTTTGGAGCATTGAGGGAAAGCCAGTCTGAGGGGCAGTCCACTGATGATGGACAGGTCACTGTGTGGATGTGGCAGATCTGCACTGCTCCCTGAGGGTTGGGAAGAAAAAGAGAGGAGGGAGAGCTGGAAGGCTCAAATACTTCATTCTTGGTGTTTCACTCAGTCTGGGTTTTACTGAGCACCTACTGTGTGCAGAACTGGAGGGTAAGTGAGGCACACAGGGAGCTCATAGTCCAGGACACCCCCTGCCCCTGCCCCTCCCGGCCTGTAGGACCACCCAAGATGGCTCTTTCACATTCCTGAATAAATCCCTTACTTGTGTCCTTGTCCTTTCATTCTGTGTGATAAGAAATTCCTGTCGTTTTAATCTTGACCATCCTATTATGCAGACACCCATTAAAATAGGGTTCCTAAAAATTAACACAAAAATACTTTGTAAACTGATTGCTCCTTTTTCATAGCACCCAGTTTGTGTTTTCTAAATACAAAAATCCTTGCCTCTCCTGGAGAATTCTTTTTGGAATTTGTAGAATTTCTTTCTTGTTTTCTGTATTATCTCTGTTTTCTTCAGAGGTCAGTTAAAAGTAAGCATCCTGCTGACTGTGGTCTTACTCGTTCATGATGTTTTATTCTTTACTTTTAATTTATTTAGTGGTTGGAGATCCTGGCTTATTGGCTCATGTTTATGAGAGAAGGGCAGAGCTAATGATAAAGGAAGCTTATCTGGGTTCCCTCAGTAGTCTATTCCCTGACTGACTCTCCCCTAAAAGAGGCCAGGCTTGTCTTCAAGTGGGCTTCCTAAAGGGAGTCTATGTTTGATGGTTCCAAATGCAGTTTTTGAAATTACTGTGATGATTGCCCCTCTGTCCCCACTCTCCCTAACACTTTGCATTTCTCAACCCTAAGCTCTGTGTTCCTTGGGCCTGCCCTGGAGGGTTTTTGTGTTTTTTTTTGCAGGCATCGGGTCTCGAACCCAGGTCTCTGGCATGGCAGGTGAGAATTCTGCCACTGAGCCACCGTCTCACCACCTTGCCCCTGGAGTTTTTGGTGGAGGTTTCTTTTGTTTTCTCCTAGCATGTCCTCCAACCTGTTACCTTGTGGCTACCTTGTTTCTGCTATTTGTCCAGTTTCCATCTTGTAATTTAATGGACCCTTAGGGAGAGGGGAAAAAGACAGGGAGGAGATGTGTGTGCCTCTCTTGTAGTAGTTGTCTTAATGTTTTTTTTTTATTATTATTAATTAAAAAAAATTACAAGAAACACAAACATTCCCAACACATACACTCAGCATTTCACAGTATCATCACATAGTTGCATATGCATCATCATGATCATTTCCCAGAACACTAGCATCAATCCAGAAAAAGAAATAAAAAGACAACAGAAAAATACAACAAACAGAAAAAAAAAATTTTTACAGGCCATACCCCTTACTGATCCCTTTCATGGATCACTAGCATTTCAAACTAAATCTATTTTAACATTTGTTCCCCCTATTATTTATTTTTATTCCATATGTTCCTCTCATCTGTTGACAAGGTAGATAAACGGATCATCAGACACAAGGTTTTCACAATCACACAGTCACATTGTGAAAGCTATATCATTATACAATCATCATCAAGAAACATGGCTACTGGAACACAGCTCTACATTTTCAGGCAGTTCCCTCCAGCCTCTCCTTAATGTTTGTTTGTTTGTTTGTTTTTAATTTAAAGAGACAAAGTTGCAACAAATACATGGGGAACATATTTTCTTGTCATTGTTTTTCTCATTGTGATGGGCAAGAATCAGTAATAATCAGTATATAGTCAATGAACACTATCCCTGTCCCAAGGGTCATTTCAAAGCCAGTTGTTTGGAATTTACATGACAGATTCCTTTCCCCTAGTTAGACTGTAAATGCCTGTTTCAGTTTATTTAGCGCACAGGGTAGCCCATGAAATAGAATTAGGACAGTGGAGCAGCAGCAGGAAGGGTGTCTGGCAGAATAATGCCCCACTATATGCTTTATTCAGGCAGTTCGTTCAAAGTTAATGGGATTCATTTATCACTTCCTTTGAGTATTATATTTCTCTTTCTTTAGTAAGAAATAATCTGTTTACTCCAGTGTGCTAGAGTAAAAAAGTAGTGCCAGATTCAGACGCTGTTCCCAAAAAGAGCTGTAATGATTTACTCTTTGATCACTTTCCCAAATTTCTTTCACATCTGTTACTGCTCCTGAGCCTCTTAATACTCTGGGAGGTAAGAAGGGCCCACAACATCCTTTCCTTTCAGAGGAGGAGGACAGTGAATCTTGGAGGGGACAGATGACTGAGTTCCTAGAGATGGAGCCAAGACACACTTTCCATTCATTGTCTTGCTAGCTTCCCAGGTAGCTCACCTTTTATTTGAGAAGTACCCAATGAATTATTCAATATGCATTATACATTTTTTGGCATGAATAAATATATTTTAAGAGCATTCAGTACCATTTGGCATTAGAGAACAGCTTGTTCCACAGCATGGAAGCAGGCCTGGTGGCTGTAAAGTTTGCTCAAGACCCTGGAAGATTCCACAAAGCAGGTCAGGAAATATGCCCAAACTGATCTACTTCAGGTTCTATTGTTGCCATCAGAAGTCTTCTTAGTTTCCCCTGATTTACATCTTACATGTTTCTTTAGACCACATGGTGCTAAAACAAGATTCATTTGGTGAGATGGAGGTGGGGTGGCTGGGTGGGGGAAGTGGTGTACTAAATTACTTTATTTGAAAGAATGTTTCAAGGAAAGAACTTGGTGGATGCTGATACAACTTCTGAAGAAGGTAAAGACTAACATAGCATGCATGCGCTGCTCTGGTCACCAGGGAAGCCTGTGTAAGCCTGCACTCTCCTCATCACTGATTCCCAGGGTGTTCTTGTCAAAGTGACAGTCTACCAAGCTAGATTCTGAGGCCCCAGACTTTCACAAGTTGGTTATGCCATCACCTATCTCTTTGATGAATTTCACTTGCTCATTCAGGTAATGTGTCTCAATAAAGTTAGGAAAGTGGAGTTTGTTTGTTTTTTCATCAGTGACCAGTTTGTGCCATTCCAGTAGTGACCGATTTACCCTTTTTTCCCAGTGTTGTACATACTTTATTGCAGTCTGCTGTCCTATTCCCCACATTCTAGTTTCTTGATATCCTCAAGGAAGACTTAACCACCTAATTGGTTCTGCAGCTCCACAAGTTTCTCAGCATTCTACCTCTCATGAGATGGGTGAAGAAAATATTTGGCAAAGTTCTTAAAGCTGCAGCATCATAGTCAGAGTAGTGAGACATTGACAATAGACATAAAACACATTAACTTTAATAGAAAATTTCAATAAATTAGACTATCAAAATTAAAAAACTTTAACAAATGACACTATTAAGGAATGAAAGGAGTATGGTATTATTTTCAGCACATATAATTTACAGAAGGCTTCAATGAAATCGCTCTCTACATCCACCTGAAAGGCTAAGATTAAACAGACTTTCCATGAGGGCAAGACTGTGGCAGTATGCTCGCTCATAAACACACAGCAGCATAAGCTTACTTTTTTCACATTTTATGTTTTAGAAGTTCAGCACCGAGGTGGGTATGGTCAGTGGCTAAGAGCATGGCTCTGGTGTCATCCTGCTTTTATATAAATCTCAACTTCACCACTTAGGCAAACTCCTTACCCTTTCTGTGCCTCAGTTTCCCTAGCTTTGACAAGGAACATGATGATAAAAGCTGCCTTTTTGGGTTGCTATGGGGATTGAGTGAAGTGCATACACATAAAGCACTCAACACAGTGTCTGGCACCTGGGGAGGTATTCCGGAGACTGTAGGTGATGAGTAAAGGAGGGCTTGGGGCAGTGTCATAAGTGGTAGATGGATGTTTCAGTAAAACTATTTATCCAAGAAGCAAAAATAACGGAAAAACAAAAAAGTAAAACCTGCCTCCAGCCACTGACATTTGTCACTACCTTTTGGAAGTTTGCTGTTGATTTTAAGAGTAATGGCTACCACTGTTAGGGTGTCAGATGTAAGTCAAGTGACTTCCATTCATTGTCTTTGATCCTCATGACAGTCCTGTGGAGAAAATATTTTTGTTCTGTTTTATTGAGAGGGTGTTGTTTCCCTGCATATTGGTGATACTGGATGTTTAGGGAGAACCTTGAGAATAGACCGCAGGTTATGCCTGGCAGTGGACAGAAGGACAAGGAGAGGAGTTTGTGGGAGAGGCAGGAGAGCAAGGAGAGGACAGTGTCTTCGAGGCTGGGGCAGAGAGCTTTGGAAAGAACAGGACCTTGGGAGTTGCCAGTTAAAAACTCAGCTTAGGTGATTCGGGCTCAAACTCAAGCCCTCAGAGGTTGGTGTTGCTTTGTGGAAATATCAGAGATACATTCTTGGGTGACCAGTGCTTTAATATCAGTTGTTTTTTTCTCTGTGGTACAGCCCCTTTTCTCTCAGTCCCTATCTTTTGCCTGCCTTCCTGTAACTGTCATGTTGAGCTGAATGAGGTAGTGAGGACACTTGGGGCCAAGTTTGTGGCCCAGGAGGATGATCCCATTGAGCCTCTGTCTGTCCCCCAATAGACCACAACCCCAGGTCCTTGGACCCTTCATATATCATCTCATTTAACCCCCACTGAAATCTAGTGACACACAGCTTGGAAAGCTGGGGCATGAAAGAAATTGAGTAGGCTCTTCTGCAGTCACACATTAGTCAATGACTAAGCTGGAATTTGAACCTCAGGTTTCACAATCAAAAGCTTATGTGTTTCCCACTATTCTAGGCTTTCCCAAATGGGTACCCTCATCTATGCTATCTCACTAACTCTTTAGTTCTCCTCTTGCTATCCATGTCTACTTGGGTTTTTAAAACCTTGCTTCAGTTGGTTTAGGTATCTTTGCTAATTTCCAGCCTCTTAGAAGAGACTACACAGATCAGGAAGAGCCTGTGATAGATCTGCTTAGTGGGTTCAGAAAGTAACTGTAGTTAATTTGGAGTTGTGCCCGCGCAGAAGTGAAGTGGTGCTATAGAGCTTCCACAAGTCATTTATATTTTCTGGAATGCTTTGCACAATTTTACAAAACATCTTCCTTCCTAATTTTGTTTTACTTAAATTGAGAGTGACTATTCATATATAATCTTGGAGAATGTATAAGCTGGGAGATGAGGAACAGGAAATGAAGATTGTAGGAGCAAGCTGAACCAGCATTAGAATGAAATTAAAAATCTGGAAAAAATATAGAAATCTAAATGGCTCACATGAGGATAGTTGAGCAGACTGTCATCATTAAACATTAGGCTATGGCTACACAAGATGCATTTAGGTGTATGCTTGACCTGCGTTGGACAGGAAAGCATCGTACAATTGTGATTTGGGGGATGTCACAGCTGCTAAGCAAAGTTCTGGGGTGAGATCAAGGGCTCCAGACTGAGGGAAAATGAACAAGTTTGGGGTTCTTGCCTGAGCTCTGCTACTGTTTGACCTTGGGCAAATAGCTTCCCCTTGCTAGACTTTTCCTTGTTCACATCACACTTTGCAGCCCAGATGCTCCTTGCTTTTGTTATGTAGTAAGAATTTCTATTCACTGATTCATGTCCTTGTTTCTGGAAGTTGACCATTATGTGTTCTTTAGTGCTGGGCCTAGTGGAACCTTTTCTTGGCTGTTGGCACATTGTGGGCTCTTAATAAATCTTGTGCCGAACTGATATTTCATTAATGTTGAAACCATGACTGAATCTGGGCAGAAAATGAAGTGTTCTGTCCTGAGCTTTTCAAGTGTCAAGATGCTTGTGAGTCCATAGCAGGGGCTTGCTCTTTTCTGCAGCTGTTCTCCAGGACTTTCCAAGCAGCCTGGGAGGTGACTTGATTGGGTCACTTTGAGGCTTATCTGAGCCAAAACCCCAAGACCAGTTGCTTTGGTTAGAAGGCTTTCTGTTGCTGTCAGTGTGGGCTGGGTGGTTCTGGGAGAGCCCTGGCTGTAATAACCTAGGACTGCACAAGAAAGGGCATGCTGTGAAATTCTGACATGTGCATACAAAGACCAAGCCAGAGTGACCTGTCTGGCCTCTTTGTTATCCCAGGGGTTAGAATTAAACTCTGTCCCCTGTGATGACAGAGCAGAGCGCCAGCATCATACTGGGCCTTGCTGGTATTTTCCCTGCGAGGACCTACTGTTAGGAAGAGCATGTGTCATAATACACAACCCTGTCTATTTATATCATGAATGTGTTTGGAGTACATGGCTTGGAAGTACCATAATTGATTCTTTACATTGTATTTATTGGCCAAACAATGGTTTGTTCACCTTTGGAAGCACTGCAGTCCACCAGATTAAACTTTTATTAGCAATTAGAATTTAGGTTCTAGGATACCTGATTTATTTAAATTTGATATTATTGGAAAATATCTTGGCATAATGGAGAGAATATTACCTTAGCAAAGACTAAGGTAAGGGTGTCATATGTCACTTGAGTAACCATGAGCAAGTTACTGAACCTCTTCAAGCATCAGTTTTGTCAACTATACAAAAGAGATTTAATTATTGATGGTAATAATAACTGTGGACCAAATATTGTTCTCAGTCCTTGTGTGAATTGGCTCCTTTTACCTTCTAAGCTGTTCTGTGACACAGATTCCATTATTCTCCCCATTTTACAGATAAGACATTTGAGACACAGAGAGTTAGCTATTTGCCTAAGGTTGCTCAGCTAGTAAGTCATGGGGCTGGGATTCAAGCCCAGGCAGCCTTGCTCTAGAATCCATCTTCCTTATTCATCTGATCTCCCCAGCCCCACCCCCTCCCCCTAGAAGGGCAGTCCAGGCACCATGAACCTGGTCTCTACTGTCACCAGGAAGGAGAGCCTCAAATTCAGACCAGTTTATTCCATTCGAATGCTTTCTTTTGGTTGAAGAAATTCTGGGCATCTACATGTTTGTTGTGTTGTGTGTGTGTGTATTTCACATTAGCCAGTAAACCTTGCTGAAAACTCAAAGAACTTTTTGCAGAAGCTTGTGTTCTTAGATCAATGGATTGATAACTTTCCTAAATAATCTTCCACCTTCCTTGGAGAAAGGGCCAGGGTGTGAGAATATGCAAGAGCAGGCAGGCTTAGATGAGTAGGATAGTCTGGGTTTGGAAGCATTTAGATTGTTCTGTACTGAAGGCAATGATGGGGGTGGGAAATTGATTATTAAATGGTGATGGCTTGTTTTTTTACTGTGGAAATTAAAAAATCACAACTGTATGTGTTTTATTTTTTTATAGGCTTGTCTACAGGTTTTGAATATCTGAAGTTGGCTTCTGAATCTTAAGCATTCTGTGGTGCTCCCTCACCCATAGAAGAAATGTCTGTCACTTATGATGACTCCGTTGGAGTAGAAGTGTCCAGTGATAGCTTCTGGGAGGTAATGCCCATGCTTTCCTTCCTGGTAATGATCTCCAAAACCAGGCAGATCTTTGTTGTCAGATCTAGATGGCACAGAAAGGTTGTGACACTTGTTTTTAGCCCACCTCACGTATGTCTTAGATACTAATGAAGGTGAGACCCTTACCTTACTGGAAAAGTCTGATGCTTTATGAGGTTAGGGGTATTTATTAAAGATCTAGTAAAGCTATCTGCTCTCATATCTTCCTTTGTGTGTTTATATGTTTATAAAGAAACCATGGGGCTGTGATTAACACATGGGAATTATTGAGCATAGCCTAAAGAGCAGCTTAATTTTTGGGTTTTGTATCACGATATGATGTCATGGTGGATGATACAGGCGAGTGGTCAGAGTGGGCAGACTGCTCTCTAGCATATTAGTGTGTCTGTGCCTATGAAGAACTCCCTTTCTGATTAGATTTTTTCTGGTTTGGGGATGTTGCTCTTCCTGAGCCCCACTTACTTTTCCTGCCAGCTGAATAAAGGAAAGTCAACTTTTGATCAAATTTTATTTTGGTAGCAAAACCTTGGAGTTTTTCTGGCAGTTGTAGGCCTAATGGGAAGAGCACTGGCTTTGCATTTGCAAAGACAGCTGTGATGTCACTAGCAGTGTGACCTTGGACAAGTTGCTTGACTGATCTGAGCCTCAGGGTCTTCATCTGTGAAGGGGGAAGGATATGGCCTCCTAAGGAGACTACTGCCAAGATAAAATGAGCACCCCACATGGACCGACTCAGAAGGCTTTGGTGGTGGGAGAGCAAGGGTAATGCCTTGGTGTTTTTTGTTTGATTGATTTTTAATGTTTTTTTAATTGTGATATATAACGTATATACAAAAAAAAGCAATTGTCGTTCAACAATTTCAGGTTTTTCCTTCTAACTGCTCCAAGATGCTGGAGACTAAAAGAAGTATCAATATAGTGATTCAGCAGTCATACTCATTTGTTAAATCCTATCTTCTCTGTTATAACTCCTCCTTCTCCTTTGATCCTTTTTCCCATTTTTAGGGATCTTTGGGCCATGAACATTCTAACTCTTTCATGTTGAAAAGGGGTGTTGACAGTATAGGATGAGGGGGTGAAATTAGTTGATACCCTTGGAGAGGCTGGCCCCTCTGGGTTTCAGGACTTACCTTGCCTGGGAACCCTGTGGAAGTTATGGGTTTCTGGAAAGTAAACTTAATGAATGAAACTTTTGTAGAGTCTCTGAGTCCTAGGTGTACCTTAGAGTTATCAGGAATGATATTAGTTGCAGTTTGGCAAACCCTGAGTATTAGCAATATCTAGTGAAAGCTTACATAAGAATAAGCCTCCAGAATAGCCTCTCAACTCTATTTGAACTCTCTCAGTCACTCATACCTTATTTTGTTACGTTTCTTTTTTTTTCCCTTTTGGTCAGGAAGACTGTCGATCCCACAGTGCCAGGGCCAGGCTCCTCTCCGGGAGTCATGCCCCTTTTGTCAGGGAGACTTTTACCCCTGGACCTCATGGCCCACGTAGTGGGGCGCAGGGATGATTTTTTTTTTCTTTTCTTTTTTTTTTTAATTTGCATATGGGCAGGAGGCACCAGGGATCGAACTCCAGACCTCCAGCACGGCAGGTCGGAGCTCTGCCTGCTGAGCCAAGGCAGCCGCCCGCGCAGGGATGATTTTGCTAAGTTGGGCTTAGAGAAAGAGTGTGGCCACATCTGAGCAACAAAAGAGGTTTCCTGGAAGCAATTTAGGCATAATCAAAGGTAGATTACTAGCTTCTCCAGTATAGAAATAGTTTCATAAGGGAAAACCCTCAAATTCAAGTGCTTGGACTTTTTGCGGGGGAATCTGTAATGTTTCAGAGAATACAAGAGGTTTCCCAGGTGGGAAAGTTTAATAGTTGCATATTTTTTTCTCCAGTCCCTCAAGAGGCTCTACCAATAATTTTAATTATCAGCTCACCATTGTCTGGAATGTCTCTGGGTATTACATTAAGCTATACAGAATTATCAGACCTCGTTCCTGTTCTGGGCTCCATGTGTTTGGGTGGTTTAAATGAGCCATCCAGACAGGTTGATTTAGATTGTGTGTCACAGAAACTTTAGGATCTAGACACAATAATCCCCTCTGCCTTTGGTCTCATACAGTAGGTGAACCTCTAGAGTATACACAATATCATCCTTTGCCCTGTATTCTGGGTGTAAAGTTTAAGAAGCTACCTCCTATTACTAGGTATTGAAGATATTTCCCTATATTTTCTTCCAAGAGTTTTATGGTACTAGCCTTGGTGTTGCTATAAACCTAAATAATGAGGTATATAATTTTGTGCTAAATCACATACCCTCTGAAATTGTAGTCTGAGATAAGTGATGACTGATAGGCATCCAGGCCAGAGTTCAAATTTCAGTCCCTAGAGAGGCACATCTACAGAGGGAAATGTTTCACAAAAGGCAGCCAGAGTGGCAGGAGCAGTACCCGAGTCACAGAAGTGTTGTCAGTCACTTAGCAGCAGGGTTCCCATCATTGTCTGGTGCATTCTCACAGCTTGTTGGGGGTTGGTGGAGTAACAAGGTGCTGTGACATTGTTCTGTAAGGCCACAGTTACAACTCAGTTTGGAAATTCCTTTGGGACAATGCTGGAATTCAGAACTGCCCCTCTCTTCCCATCTCCATCCCCCTCCAACCCTCAGCTTCATAGGCAGGCAGGGCCAAGCTTGCTGACCCAAGAGGCCGAGGCCTCCCCAGTCCCAGAAGGACTTTGGAGCAGCAGTGGCTGTGGAGGGCCTTCCTCCAGGTCCCATGACACTGACCTTTAGAGATGTCAATCCTTGTTATTTTCAACACTGAACCAGAGCTATATACATAATCTTGCAGAGTCATGGGAAACCTTTCCATTTTGTCATTGTAGTGACATTACTGTCTGATATCAGTCAGGTGCCTGCCTTGAAGTAGGTGGTGACACAGAAAGTTAAATATACAAAAAGGTGCTCGTGAGTGACAGGCCAGGAGAGGTATTAGGAATAGGTGAAACGTGCTTGGCGCCAGCTGCCTTGTGTATGAGTCCGGGCATTGTCACTTGCCATCTGTACGTGGCTTTGGGTAATTTTCTAATTTTCCCTTGCCTCAATGTCCTAATCTGTAAAATGGCAGTAACCACTGCATAGTATTGTTGTGAGGGGTTAAAGAATTAGTATAGGTAGTTACAGAGCATCAGGGTAGGTGTTTACTGGGACTTCTTGGTGCCTCTCATGTGAGCAGATGGAGGTAACTGACATATGTACAACATAAAATCAGTTCCTGCAAGGTGCATTTGGCAGTTTTCTTTCAATTAGGTAGTTTATGGCAAAAGCTGCCTTGGAAAACTTTAGTAGTTGAATATAATATTATTACAGAAGTCTTCAACTTCTTGTTAAAAAATATCTTAGGTAAAAACTGTCTGTTTAAATTATCATTATATTGTCAGTGTATATTAAATCAAGTAGCTTTAAAAAGTCCAGTCATTGATTTCAGCTCTAATAGTCCCTAATAATTATATTCTAAACTGCAATAATGTCAGTAGAAAAGAACATCTCCTGCAGCCTGAGGAAGGCAAAGGCAGGGCAGGTTTATTTTCTAGGCAGAAATATGTTCTCTGTTCATCTTATGATGCTGTCCCTGAAATTACTCTGCAGCTTGTGATCAGTTCACCCTCCTCACCATTATGGGTGAGTGGAGGAGCTGTGGCTCAGGAGCTGGTCTGACTCTGTTTGCCCTACTGGCACCCTGCCATCTATATGTTTCACTGGGTCTGCCAGCAAGTTCCCCCTTTCCCCATAGAAGGTGTCCTCTTGCTAAGGAAAGCATCACAGTCTAGAGGTGGAAAAGTTTTTTGTGCCTTTCTTACTCCTTTCCCCACACAGGTCTTAACTGGAGCAGGCTTATCCATGGACTCATTCCACAACCATTTTCTGCATGCTGGCTGTTTCCACACTGGAGGGTCATGTGACACTGCTCTTAAAGAGCCTTTGTCTATGATACTTAGAGAGAAGCTCCCAGAGGGAAGAGACAGACGTGTAGGTAATCATCATACCAGGAGCTGTAGGGTTTACTGGGACACAGAGAAGGAAGTGGAAGGTTCCCCGGAGGAAGGGGATAGGACAGGTACCATGGAAGAAGGCAGCCTTGTAAGATGAGTGGAATTGGTTCTTACTAAGTGCTCGAGTGTTTTGTTAGGTGAATGAATAAACAAATAGTGATCTGTGGGAGATTACCCATAGGAACATCATATTAAATGAAAGTATTTAGGGGTATTTAGGGAAACACTTCCTGAATTGCCCAACACTGAGTAAGAGATTTTAAAAAAACAAGAGAGAGATTTGATTCCTGCAGTGAAGGTGTTCATTACATAACTGGAAGAGACAGAACAGTGGCCTCTGAAGTGTGGTCTTGCAGAGGGCCATGAGGAATTTGGCCTCTTAGGTGTGAAGAGGCTGTTTTGAAGTGGTCTGGGAAGCCATGTGGGATTAGATAGGTTGGAACTGAGTGAAGACTTTTCCCCAAGTTTATCCCTCCCTCAGCCAAGTGAAACCTGGCATGTCTTGCCTACTGGCTTCCTAGTGGGGTGTGTGCTGCTTGGTTGCTTCTGGCAAGTCTTTCTGGCTTGGTCTGGGAGCCTGTGGGCCCTCCCACTCCACTTCCAGCTCCTGCTTCTGGGTCTACTCTTTGGCTCTGGGGGTTGATGTACAGAGGAAGCCTGTGCTGTGGGTCATGGTGTTGTTCCAGGGTCACCAGCACTTTCTAGGAAAGCCTGGTCACCTCTGTGCCTTTAGAGGGCTCTGCAATTCGGGTAGGGATGGTATGTATGTTCAAGCAGGGCTGAGAGCTGCTGCCTGCACCTCGAGGGCTCACATGGGGTCCAGTCTGGGAGAGGAGGGTAAACTGCTAATTTCAGGCACTGGGCCCAGATTTATCCCATCAAAGTTTCCCCCCCAAGGCAGGATCTCTGTTCAGCTAACAACAGTATGTTTGATTAGAGCTCACATCTTTGCTGGAGGAGTCCAGGCTGGATCTGACCTGGTATGCACTTTCTTGTGGGCACAAAGAGCCTATGAGAAGAAGAATATCTTGAGGGATAAAGTAGACATAAATATCTTGCTGGAAAACGTTCCAGGAATGTTAGCCTTAAAGTGGGTTGACATTTAACAGTACCATGTATGTGACTTAATATTTACTGCATCCAGAAAAACACACCACACAACTCTGTGCTCTGTGTGGAAAGCTTCCATTTTCTCTTATCACCTTCAAAATAAACCATGCTGTTTAGTGTGGCTAAGACATGAGTGTGTGTAGGTGGCTGATTGGCCCACCAAGCCCTTCCTGACCATCTCCTCTTCAGTTAATTTCTCAAGCTCTGTACTTCTGCCCTCAGCTCCAGCCAAGCTGAACCACCACAAGATCCCATGTACCAAGAGCTGTGTCCCTGCCTGGCTGGGCATGGGTGAGTGGGGGTCAGCTTTTCCTCCAACGTAACCTCCATTTCTTTCCTGGAACCTCTTCCATCAAGAGGCCATCTCTGACCACTCCCAGCAGCATGTGGTATCATCACTGCTTGCTTCTCCCTCTGTGTTGTGTACTCCCTATAGGAAAGGACACATTTCTCATCTGGATATCTAGGGCTTTAGCATAGTGCCTGACGCATTGAATGATTGTTGGTTCAAGTAATGAGTGTGTAAGGGAATCAGAGAAAGGATGGTGTTTCATGCTAGGTAATAGGATGTGCCCTGCCCTTATAAACAATTTTTGCAATTAGAATAAGTACACAGATAACCTTAATACCAAGCATCACACATTCTTTCAATCAATATAGAGTACCTACTGGGTACTGAATGGTATGTAAACTGTGGTAGAAAGGGGAACTTTAGCCATTTATGTCACTAGAAGGAAAGTTGGAGGTTGAAACATGAGAATGTATAATGTAATGAATTTTTTGGTGGACAATGTTTGTGATTAACTGTACAAATATTTTGAAAGTTCTTTCATGAACTAGAACAAATGTACCATGTTATCACAAGGAGTTAATAATGGAGGGGTATATGGGAAAAATATACTTATTGCAATCTATGGACTATAGTTAATAGTCATATTTTAATATCCTTTCATCAACAGTAACAAATATACCACACCGATTCTGTGGGTCAGTAATGGGGGGGAGGTAAAGGTGTAGGAGGAGTTGGATTTTCTTTTTCCTTTTTATTTCTTTTCTGGAGTAATAAAAATGTTTTAAAATTGAATCATGGGGATATATGTACAATATGTGATGATACTGTGAGCCAGTGATTGTATACTTCAGATGGTTTCTATGGTATGTGAATATATCTCAGTAAAATTGCATTTTTAAAAAATGAGGCAATTTTCCGGAAAGATGGTGAACAGGATAGGCTGAGTTCACCCTACTGAGTTCACCTTGCTCTGTAGAACAATAAAAGAAGGGTCAGAAAAATGATCGGGACTGCAGTTCCAGGGAGTGAGTAATCAGAGAAGGTCTTCTACATTATATAGGGAGGTCTTGGATAAAAAAAGAGGAGAAATTGAAACACAGAGAACAGGGGGAGTGGGCTTCGACCTGACTCAACATGGGGCAAATGGCAGTGCGTTGGAGAATGAGGGTCTCCAGGAGCAGACCATCCCTTCACTCCAGTCTACTCTGCAGCTAGCTTGAGAGATCTTCCCAAGATCTGCCACTGGAAGCTCCCATAGAGAACCCAGAAGCATGCCCAGCTGCCCGACGTGACCAGTGCCATGCCAGTTGCCATGAATGGCCGCCCCATTGCACACTTGGACTAGCCGCCAGGCATTTCCGGGATCTCTGCGGGCAGTGGCAGCTGAAATACCCAGCCCCGCATCCCAAGTGTGAGTGGAGGGGTCATGAAATCTCCACAGAGGTACACACAGCTCACCCCCAAGCCCCGGGGTTGGCGGCTCTCAGCATGCACTGAGATCAGCGGCCCTGGCTGGAATCACATTGGGTCTCCATCTTTCTTGGATGACTGCAGCAGTCAGGAAGAGGGAGGTCTAAGGGTAGAGATGGCTCAAGCGCGCCATCTGTTGGGAAGCCTCAAGTAGAATTTCATCCATTCCATGAGATGTAGGCCTTGGGTGGGAAATTACTGACAAACCAAGTGCAAAAGGGGATCTTCACTGGAAGCCTCAGCAAATACAAAACCTTAGACTAATGAAGGAAACCAACTTGCAAAACAACCTTTTCAAGATAATCAAATGCTCCAAATGTGACAGAAAATCACAAAGCACGTGAAGATTCAGGCAGATATAGCCCAGCCAAACGACCAAATTAAAACACCAGAGGGGACATAGAATTTGCAACAACTAATCAAGGATGTTCATAAGGACGTACAGCGTATCAAGAAGACACTAGAAGAGCATAAAGAAGAATTTTAAAGAATAAATAGAAAAATAGCAGATTTCGCAGAGGTTAAAGATACTGTAGACCAAAATTAAAAATATGCTAGAGACACACAAAACCAAATTTGAAGAGGCAGAAGAAAGAATAAGTGAGCTTGAAGACAGAACAATTGAACTCAAGCACACGAAAGAACAAATGGCAAGAAAGATGGAAAAAAAAATGGAACAGGATTTCAGGGAAATAACTGACAATGTGAAGAGCACAAATGTAAGAATCATAGGTGTCCCAGAAGAAGGGAAAAGTAAAGGGCTGGAAAGCTTATTTGAAGAGATAATGTGGGACAGCTTCCCATTATAAAAGATAAATATTTAGACCAAAGAAACCCAACGTACCCCAAATGGAATAAATCCAAATAGGCGTACTCCAAGACTACTCAAACAGTCAAATGTTGAAGAGAAGCAGAAAGTCCCAAAGGCAGTGAGAGAAAAGTGACTCAGTATGCAAAGGAATCCACATAAGATTGAGTTGGGACTACTCAACAGGTACCATGGAAGTGAGAAGGCAGTGGTGTGATATATTTAAGAATCTGGATGAGAAAGACTTCCAGCTAAGAATTCTTTATCCAGCTAAATTGTCCTTCAAAACTGAGGGAGAGATTAAAATCTTCAAAGACAAACAAAGACTGAGATAACTAGTCAACAAGAGAATATCCCTAAAAAATACTAAAGGGAGTTCTGTCACCTGAAAAAAAAAAAAAAAAAAAAAACAGGAGAGGAAGGTCTGGAAGAGGGCACAGAATTGAAGGGTACCAGTAAGGGTAACTCAAAGAACAAAAAGAGAGAGAGGGAATAGAATATATACATGTGACAAATAAAAACTAAAGGAAAAGATGGTAGACTTAAGAACTGCTCTTAGAGTAATAATTTTGGATGTTAACGACTAAAAGATACAGATTGGCAGAATGGCTTAAAACTGTAATCCATCTATATGTACTTTACAAGTGACCATCTTAGACCTAAGGACACCAATAGATTGAAAATGAAAGGATGGAAAAAAGATGTTTTATGAATACTGTAATCAAAAGAATGCAGGTGTAGCTATACTAATATCAAATAAAATAGACTTTAAATGTACAGACGTAAGAGAAAAAGAGAGACATTACATATTATCAAAAGGGACAGTCCACCAAGAAAAAACAACAATCATAGATGTTTATGCTCCAATCAAGGAGCTCCAGGGTACATGTGGCAAGTGTTGGCAAAACTGAAGGGAGCCACAGTCATTTCAACAATAATAGTGGAAGATTCAATACACCACTCTCCTCCAGAGATAGAATAACCAGACAGAGGATCACCAAGGAAATAGAGAACTTAAACAATGTGATAAAGATATTAGATCTAACAGGCATATATAGATTGGTTATACCCCAGAAGACCAGGATATATATTCTCCTCTAGTCCTCATGGAGCGTTCTTCAGTATAGATCATATGCTAGGACACAAACAGGTCTTTGTAAATTTAATAAGATTGAAATTATCCAAAGTACTTTCTTTGACCACAATGGAATGAAGTTGGAAATTAATAAGCACCAAAGAACCAGAACTTTCACAAATATATGGAAATTAAACAATACACTCTTAATCTTTGGGTCAAAGAAGAAATTGCTGGAGAAATCAGTAAATATTTGGAGACAAATGAAAATGAAAAGACAACATATCAGAACTTATGGGATGTGGCAAAGGCAGTGTTGAGTGGGAAATTTAACGTCCTAAATGCCTATATTACAAAAGAAGGAGGAAAAATTGAGGACTTAACTGCTCATCTGGAGAAATTAGAGAAAGAACAGCAAACTAACTCCAGAGCAATAGAAGAAAAATAACAAAGATTAAAACAGAAATGAACAAACTTGAGAACAAAAATAATAGAAAGAAATCAACAAAACCAAAAGTTGGTTCTTATCAATAAAATCGATGGACACCTTGCTAGGCTGACAAAGGATAAAAGAGATAGGATGCAAGTAAACATAATCAGGAAAGTGGGGAGGGTTTATTACCATGGATCCTGAAGAAAATTTAAAAAAAATTTTTTTTTTTTTTTTTAGTCAGGCCTAACAAACCATTTTTTTTTAAATATTTTTACTGACAAAAAATTTTTTTAAGCATAACAACATACATGCATGAACGTTCTTAAAATCTGAGCATTTCATTCTCAGTATATAATCAATAACTCACAATATCATCAGAGTTGTATATTCACTACCATGATCATTTCTTAGAACATTTGCATCAATTCAGAAAAAGAAATAAAAAGAAAAAAAAATCATACATACCATACCCCTTACCCCTCCATCTCATTGACTGCTAGTATTTCCATCTACCCAATATATTTTAGCCTTTGTTTCCCATTTTTTATACCCCTTACCATTTCCTTTCATTGATCACTAGCATTTCAGTCTACAAAATTTATTTTAACATTTGTTCCCCCTATTATTTATTTATTTTTAATCCATATGTTTTACTCATCTGTCCATACCATAAATAAAAGGATCATCAGACACAAGGTTTTCACAATCACATAATCACATTGCAAAAGCTACATCATTATACAATCATCTTCAAGAAACATGGCTACTGGAATACAGCTCTGCATTTTCAGAAATTTTTAAAATCATAAGAGAATACTATGAACGGCTATCTGCCAACAAACAGACAACTTAGATAAAATGGACAGATTCCTACAAGCAAGAACTACCTATACTGACTTGAGAAGAAACACAAGATTGCAACAAACCAATTGCAAGGAAAGAGACTCAGTCAGTCATCAAAAATCTTCAGATAAAGAAAAGCCCAGGACCAGACAGTTTCACAGGGTAATTTTATCAGACATTCCAAAAATAATTAAGACCAATCCTGCTCAAACTCTTCCGAAAAATTGAGGGTAAAGGAAAGCTACCTAACTCATTTTATGAAGCTAACATCACTGTAATACCAAAACCAGATAAAGATACTACTAAATAGGAAAACTATAGGGCAGTCTCCCTAATGAACATAGATATAAAAATACTCAACAAAATACTACCAAATAGAATCCAGTGATACATTGAAAGAATTGTACATCACAACCAAGTGGAGTTTATACCAGGAATGGAAAGGGATTCTACAGAAGAAAATCAATCTATGTAATACAGCCCATTAATATATCAAAAGGGGAAAATCACAATCATATTGATTGATGCTGAAAAAGTATTCGACGAAATTCAGCATCGTTTTCTGATAAAAGCATTTCAACAGGTGGTAATCGAAGGAAACTTCTTGAGTTTTATAAAGAGCATATATAGTAAACCCATAGCCAGCATCATAATTAATGGTGAGAGATTGAAAGTATTCCCCTTGAGTTCGGGAACGAGACAAGGATGCCTCGTTCACTGTCATCACTAGTGAGAGATTGAAAGTATTCCCCTTGAGTTCGGGAACGAGACAAGGATGCCTCGTTCACTGTCATCACTATAATTCAGCATTGAACTAGAAATTCTACTTAAAGTGATGATCAGGCAGGAGAAAGAAATAAAAGTCATCCAAATAAGAAAGGAAGAAATAAAACTTTCATTATTTGCAGATGACATGATCCTATATTTGGAAAATCCTGCGAAATCTATAACAAAGGGTCTTGAGCTAATGAACAATTTCAGCAAAGTGGCGGGATGTAAGATTAATGTACAAAAATTAGTAATGTTTCTGGACACAAGTAATGACCTAACTGAGGAAACAATTAAGGAAAAAATTCCATTCAAAATAGCAACTGAAAGAATCAAGTATCGAGAAATAAGCTTAATCAGGGATGTTAAGGACCTGTACATAGAAAACTACAAAACATTGCTAAAAGAAATCAATATCTAAATAGGTGGAAAGACGCTTATTCCATTAAAATGTGAATTCTACCCAAATTGATCTACAAGTTCAGTGTAATACCAATCAAAATTCTAACAAACTACTCTAAACACTTGGAAAAGCAAGTTATCAAATTTATTTGGAAGGGTAAGTGACCTCAGATATCTAATAATATACTTTTAAAAAAGTGAAGTTGAAAGACTTCTTGGCTTTAAGCATACTATAAAGCCACAGTGGTCAAAATAGCATGGTAATGGCCCAAAGATAGAAGTGTTGACCAATGTAATTGACTTGAAAGTGCAGATAGACCACCAAATCTGTGGACAATTAATCTTCAACCAGGCCCCAAACCTACTGAACTGGGACAGAATAGTCTTTTCAATAAATGGGCATGAGAGAACTGGATATCAATATCCAAAAGAATGAAAGAGGGGGCGGCCCACGGTGGCTCAGCAGGAAGAGTTCTCACCTGCCATGCTGGAGACCTGGGTTCATTTCCCCGTACCAGCCCTTGCAAAAAAAAAAAAAAGAAAGAAAGAAAGAATGAAAGAGGACCCCTTCCTTACATCCTATGCAAAAGTTCATTCAAAATGGATTAAAGACCTAAATATAAGAGCCAGTACTATAAAACTGCTAGAAGAAAATAATAGGGAAACATCTTCAAAACTTGGTAATAGGAGGTAGCTTCTTAAACTTCACACCCAAAGCACAAGCAGCAAAACAAAAAATAGATAGATGGGAACTTATTAAAATCAAGAGCTTTTGTGCCTCAAAGGACCTTGTCAAAAAGGTGAACAGACAGCCAACTTAATGGGAGAAAATATTTGGAAACCACATATCAGACAGAAGTTTGATATCCTGTGTACATAAAGATACTATACAGCTCAACAACGGAAGAACAAACAATCCAATTATAAAAGGAGCACAGACATGAATAGACATTTTTCTGAGGAGGAAATAGAAAGGCCTAAAAAGCACTTGAAGAGATGTTTATCTTCATTAGCTGTAAGGGGAATGCAAATCAAGACTTAAGTCAATCACCTCACACCTATGAGAATGGCTATTGTTAAGCAGAAAACTACAAATGCTATAGAGGATGTGTCAACATTGGAACACTTATCATTGCTGTTGGGAATGTATAATGGTGCCACCCCTGTGGAAGACACTTTGACAGTTCCTCAGAAAACTAAATACCCAGTTGCTCTACGTCCCAGCAATACCAGGACTCGGTATGTACCGAGAAGATCTGAAAGCAGTGACACAAACAGACATTTTCACACTGATGTTCATAGTGGCACTATTCACAGTTGCCAAAAGATGGAAACAATCCAAGTGCCCATCAACAGACAAGAAGATAAACAAAATTTGGTATATACATATGATGGAATATTATGCAGCAGTAAGATGAATTGAGGTCTTGAAGCACATGACAAAATGGATGAACCTTGAGGGCATAATGCTGAGTGAAATAAGCCAGACACAAAAGGATACATAGGGTATGATTTTGCTTTTATGACCATGGTAAAGGTAAACTCAGAGGCTTAGAATACAGAATATAAGGGATATAGAGATAGACAGAAGCTAGAGATGGGTAAACAGCTAATGAGGTTAAACTTAAATGTGAGGGAAAGGATAGAAATAAAGGCAGTTCTTAGTTCATTAGTGGCTCTACAAGTAATTTTGCCCTATTGAAGGTGAACATGATTAAAAGGGGTTGTATAGACCCATGTGTCCCACTGATTAAGTTCTTGCATGCACTACTTCAAAGGTATGAATCTTGTACAAAGAGTCTGTAATATCGGAGTATAGGGGGGAAAACCGTTATTACATGCTGTGGGCTGTGTTTAACAGGATGATATCAACAGTACCACAGCAATACCTGGGATAAATATTGGGGGCAGGGGAGGGACAAGATTTAAGAGGAGATTTGATTTTGATATTTGATGAGGCTGGGTTTTTCGGTTCTTTGTCTCTTGGTCCTTACAGATTGTCTAAAGTTGAGAGTGCTGGTGATTTTACAACTAAATGAGGACTCTATAAGACATGGATTGTTTATTTTGGACATTATCCTCGATGCCCAATAGATGGAGGTAGCCAAAAGATATGAATGAGAAGGAGAAAGGCGAACTGTGATGTATATACTTGATGGCATATTGGGTGGCTGCAAAAAGGAACAAGGTCGTGAGGCATGCAATGAAGTGAATAAACCTTGGAGACAGTGTGTTGTACAAAATAAGCCAGAAACAGAAGAACAAATATGGTATGGTCTCTTTTAGAAAATATCTATGGGAAAATTGGAACCTAAATTGTAAACTCTTAAAGCAGTCGCACTTAGGAATTATAGGTGTATTTCTAGATTCTGAGATACTGAGCTATATGTGTAAAGCAAGTATTTCCCTGAAACTTTGAGTACCTCTGTGACACCTAAGATTCAGAGCTCTGCATCTCTGAAAGTCAGCACTGTTGCATACAGTAAAAGTTAAAATAACTGAAAAAGAGGCCACGCTTCAATTAGACATAAAATTGAAGCTGATCTGAATACAGAGCAAATAATGATATTGTATGTCTGAGACTAATGGCAGAGAGGCTTATTGTGTCTAGAACCTAAATTCTCTGTAACACACAATCTAAATCAACCTGCCTGGATAGCTCACTTAATCAACCAAAACACATGAAGCCTAGAATGAAAATGAGACCTAGTAATTCTGTGTAGCTCAATGTAATCTCAGATGCATCCCAGATTATGGTGTGCTGATAATTAAGAAGTGTTGGGTAGAGTCCTGTGAGGGGCTGGGGGAAAAACATAGAATTACTAAACTTTCCCACCTGGAAGACCCTTGGTACTCTTTCAAACATTAGGGACTTCCAAGAAAATAGACCAAGCTCTTGATTTTGAGGCTTGCCCTTAAGAAACTTCTTTTTGTAGTGAAGAAGCTAAGACTACCTATAATTATGCCTAAGAGTTTGTTCCCAGGAAGAGTCTTTAGTTGCTCAGATGTGGCCACTCTCTCTAAGTCCAACTTTGTAAGGAAAACCATTACCCTCCCTCCTACGTGGGACATGACATTCAGGGTTGAAAGTCTCCCTGACAGTGTGGGGCATGACTCCTAGGGATGAGCCTGGCCATGGCACCATGGGATTGATAATGCCTTCCAGATCAAAAATGGGAAAAGAAATGTAATAAAATAAGGTATCAGTGGCTAAGAGTATTCAAATAGAGTTGAGAGGCTATTTTGGAAGCTGCTCTTGTACAAGCTTCAGCTAGATATTGCTAATTGCCATGGTTTGCCAAACCCCAACCAACATCATCCCATTAATCATAAAGAACACCCAGGGCTCTGAGAGTCTACAAAAGTTTCATACACTAAGTGTACTTTTCAGAAACCTAAAACCTTCAAGATGGTTCCTAGGCTAGATAAGACCTAAAATCAGAGTTCAGTCTCTCTAGGAACATCAAACAGTTCCATCCCCCATCCCATATTGTTGACACCCCTTTTTGACATGAAAAAGTTAGAATGGGTGTATCCCAAATATACCTAAAGATTGGCAGAAGGATCAAAGGAGAAGGAGAAATTATAATGGAGAAGATAGGATTTAATAAATGAATATGACTACTGAATCATACTGATAATTGTTTTTAGTCTCCAGTGTCTTGGAGCAGGTAAAAGGAAAAACCTGAAAAAGGAATGATAACCCAAACCAAACTTTGAAATCTATTTTGTAACTACTTGTTAAAATGGACCTGAAAAATTTATTGCTTTTTTGCATATATATATATATCCCAATAAAAAGTATTTTAAAGAAATGATGCAGATCAAATGCTATGAGGATCCAGTGAAGGAACCCCTCTGGGTGGGAGCTCCAGGGATTTGGGGTGGAGGTAGCATTTGACTTTGTCTGGAGGAGAGAAGTAGCTTTTTGCCCCTCCCCCCATACCATGCCAGGTTGTGTGACCTCTGCGATAGTTCATTGGCTGTTGTATACTTATGATCCATGTACTTTTCTGTGGTATGTCAACCTACAGAGAAATACTGAGAAGTAAAATGAGTGATATAGTTTACACTTATTGGGCGTACTGTGTGCCAGGCCCTGCTCGGGTTTATGTGTGTGTTCTCCATCCTCACATCTGAGAAAGGGAACTCCACTTTCCAAGTGAGAAGCCAAGGCTCAACATGGTTTGGTAATTGGAGCTGGGATTAGAGGACTCTGGAACCTCTTCTGCCACTGCTCTCAGCCCCTTACACCTCCTTATGAAAAAGAGCTTTGTCATAAATGCTGCACATCTGAATGTTTCTAGTTTGGCCTGAAGAAACAGAGTCATGCCTGGTTCAGACTCTGTTCCACCATTTGTTCATAGGACTTACTCCACGTGCTCAGTTTGCTAAGCCAATAACGTCTCCTTCCCAGATGGTTGTAAGAATGATCAGTAACATCTGCAAAGAGCCTAAACTTGTGCATGGGCACTTCTTTCTGTTTTCAGAAACTCTTTATCTCCTTAATATTACACACAAAGTATAGACAGGCTGCATTTTTTGGCAGATATTACATAATATTTAAGGTTCTTAGTGTTCTTTCTAAAGAGAATTGCATCTCTGGTGGCATTTGACCATTCTGGGATCAACAGGCTACTATTAACCATTCTTCAGAGATTCTCTATACCCACCTCACTATAATGGTTTGTTTATTTGTGAATTTCTTCTAAGCCATCGAAAATACAGATTTCTTAAGATCCTGCTCCTCTTGGGTATGTGAGTGGCTTCTCCTCCCCACCTCCCAATTATAGTGGAGTGTTTCCATTATGTTCTGATAGTAGGACGTTGTTGTCCTGGAGGGTGGATGAGGGTTTCAGCTTTTGGGTGACCTTGGCCTTGGCTCTGAACCTCATAACTGGACTGCAAAGAATTGTGGTTTACTGAAATGGATGGATTTTGCAGTTAGGAAAACCAAATCTGAGCAATGGTTAGGTGCTTATGAAATGGGCAGAAATCAGCATTTGACATTGACTTAGACATTGATATTTGAACAGAAAGCCTGGCCTCTGCGTGGAAATTGAGGTTTTCTAATGCTGATTGTGTTTTTTCACTGAGCTGCCTTTTCTTCCTCCTTGTTGTCAGTTCTAGGTTTAGCACCCACCTAACACCAGCTATGTGCCACCCACATTGCTTGGGAGTGGGGAGATAGGAAGCTTGCAGTTAAATCAGTTAACTGCAGTTTTCTTTTGACAGCTTTCAGCACTCCTCCCCATACCTGCTCCAGGCTGCCTATCTGTCGGCTTGGCAGGAACAGTACATCTCTACTTGGCCCTGCATTGCTGTGCCTAGTGCAGCGCACAGCCCATGAAGGCCTGGGTGATAGAGGGTGGGAGGTGGGGGCCACGGCATAAACAGATCTCATGGGAACTCACCCACTGGTTTTGGTTCAGCGTGTCCTCTAAGGAGTCTGGGTTCCTGCAGCTGTGGAGACCATGCCTGGCTCCCACAGGTATGGGGTCTGTGGAAGGCAGAGTGGACACAGGGTAGAGCAGCCATGACTCAGAACAGATCCCTTTTGCCCATCTACCTGGAGAGGGCTGCAGGAACCCTGCTGGCCAGTCCATTCTTGGGCTGCAGAAAACCATCTTGGGCTCTTTAGTGGGAGAAAGAAGAGCAGAATGTAGGGCTCCAGCATACAGGAATTTCATGCTATCCTTTGAGATGCCTGTCAAGCCTGGAACTCAACCATATAGGTGTAGACTGGTGATGGGCCATGTCTGGTGAGGACCCCAGCACCAGGAGCACATCTTGTTCCTCAGGTCACAGAGCACCTTCATGTCACAGCCAGGGCCTGAATGGCCCTCAAGCTCAAGTGGTCTCTGCGGTTTCTGCTTTGTGCCTACTTGTTTCTTTTTATATATACACAAACATTTTGGGGGGTTG
This sequence comes from Myrmecophaga tridactyla, assembly GCA_004026745.1. Lineage (NCBI taxonomy): Eukaryota > Metazoa > Chordata > Mammalia > Pilosa > Myrmecophagidae > Myrmecophaga > Myrmecophaga tridactyla. Next base: position 2,238 of record PVIY010012841.1, on the reverse strand, counting down.
GAAATGATGGGGTTGGAGCCCAGGGTGTCCCGGGCGTGGCGTGAGTGCATTTGTTCTGAAGGTGAGTCAGGGATTCTGATGCAAAGGACCAGGGCCTGGGTTGAGATGGGCTGGGGACTGTAGAAGCATCAGGAAAGGGGAGGGTAAGGGAGGAGAAAATGGGAAGGGAAGGCTTCCTGGAGGAAATGCTAGTCCAGCTTTTCAAAGCCAGTGATTGCCCCACTGGATAATTTGACTTTGGGCCCCAGGGATTGTCCCCATTTCCTTAACTGCCCTTTTCAGCCATTAGTCAGTGTCGGTCATTGTGTGTCTTCTGGGTTCCTTGGTGGAGGTAGCTGGTCTTTGCCAGGAGAGTACGTCAGCACCCAGCCAGAGTTGTGGGAGCATAATAGTGTCAGACTGAGGAGCTGCTGGACTCCTGGTGAAAGGGTTTTATGAGGCAAGGGTATGGAGGCATGCCCTGTGCTCTGGACATGAGTGGGGCCTCTGTGGACATAATGCCCAGTGCACATTATGCTCAGGACACCAGCATAGCAAGTCTGGCTGGCTGGCCTTGGAGGTTCCAGAATGACTTTGTTAAACACGTCCTAACTTTCTACATTATTTATTTTATGTGTACTCCCTTTGCAGTTAGGGTCTGAGGACTGGAATTTCCAAGTTTCCATTTCACCTATTTTTCAGTTTCTTTCAAATTTTTGTATTAAAGATTGATATCCCGGTTGAACTTTAAAGTTGTTGAAATCTGGGATTTGTGTTTTTAAATTATCAAGTGGTAAGCAGTCCCTTTGCAGTAGTGAGCCTCCTTTACTTCACTCTCCTACTTGAGGAATACAAATTCCAGGAACTGAATTGGGGCCGGTCATTTTCAGCAAGAACTGAAAACCAGGAGTTGGGGACAGGAGTGAACCTGAGGAAATTATGGTGCTGATTACAAATGGAATCACCTATGGATGCAGCCGACGTGTTCATGATTTTATTCTATGAAATGTCCTCACAGCATAGACAGGCCAGCACTTGCCCAACCAGACAAACAGGTACCACCACTTAGCCAAGTTGACACATGAACCTGACCATGACAGTCCACCCCTTGTCAACTTGGCAGCTATACACATCACCTTAAGCCATACCTAGTTTCTAAATAAAAAACAATAAAAGACTCATTATTCTTTCACCTAACAATACTCAACTGTCCTGCATATAACTGGAAACACATTAAATCTCTCCAGAATAGGGTGCAAGTCCTTGGGGGGTATTCATTCTTAAACTTGATATCTTACAACTTAAATACTATAACATAAACAAAACAGCATTACAGTCCTTGTTTCTATAACTGATCACGTGGTCATAGTTCATATTTATCGCCACTTTCTTCTGCTACCCATTCCATGTTCCCTTTACCCACAGCAAGCACTTCAGCTGACCATGGTTTTTTTGCCTGATGGACTGACCCAAACCTTCATTCCTGAAGTTTTCAGTGCCCTTGGTAGTCCTGCCTGGATTGGGTTTTTGCAGTTTTCCATTGATTTTAATCATAAGGCATGGTACTACTAAAAGACAACCTAGGGGATCTCCTATATTCCAGGAAAACTTTTCTTTACCTCCATTGTGCAGTTGCAGTTCTATTTCCCCTTGATAGTCAGGGTTAGTCTACCCCAGCCAATAATGTAATTCCCTTCTTGGCTTGTTGATCCAGGGGCATGAGTAGCCCAAAGTGACCAGGTGGCAGTCTTAGATCCCAGTTCAGTGGAATCATTGTTGTTTCTCCTGGTGGAAGCACTCCATGTTTTGGAACTAAAACCTGTAGACCAGCAGAGCTCAGGCTCGCAGGGACAGGAAGCAAAAATTTTCCTAATGGATCACTAGGGTAGTAGTGAGTGGTGCCACTCCCATTTCTACCCCTTGGTTTCTGGACCCACGGGTCCGGGCTATGGGAGAAACAGCACCATACAGCAGACGCCAGCCCTTCAAGGTATTGCCACCTATTTGGCACCGTAATTGAGTTTTCAAAAGGCCATTCCACTGTTCTATCAATTCAGCTGCTTCTGGATAATGGGGAACATGGTAAGACCAGAGAGTTCCATGAGCATGTGCCCATTTCCGCACTTCATTTGCTGTGAAGTGTGTTTCTTGATCAGAAGCAATGCTGTGTAGAATACCATGACAATGGATAAGGCATTCTGTAAGCCCACAGATGATAGTTTTGGCAGAAGCATTGCATGGAGGGAAAGCAACCCATAT
>PVIY010012840.1:0-60802 GCA_004026745.1 Myrmecophaga tridactyla | reverse complement strand
GATTAATCCCTTGAGGTGGAGTTTGGGTGGCCAATTCCTCAGGGCAGGCTAGAGGTGGGGGTAGTTATGTCCTCAGGACAGACTATTACATGGTTTTCTAGAGAAGACTCAGCATGACCTAGGGTTTCAACCTCTCCACAGCCATCATTATGAATCTATATGTCGACATCCTATTTTTCAGGGTCCCACTCCTTTCCAACCAATGCCCTCACTTTAACAGCAGACATCATGCAAGATTGAGACTTCACTATGTTGTAAAGTTGCTATTCTAACAATGAGACTCTGAGTCTGATTTTCAGAGATCTCAAGTCTGCTGCTACGGGAAACAAGATTTTCCTTTAGGGCACTCATAGAAACTTTTACATCTCCAGACAGCACATAAACTTCTCACTTGAAGCCTTCAACTCATCCCTTTCCCTCATCAATTTATACAGCATATCTAACAACAACCAGCCAACATCTCTATGCCTCTTAACTCTACCAAACTCCGTAAAGGTGTAAAAATATTATCACCCAGAGCCTGGCTTCGTGTAAGCGAACAAGTAGCAGAATTGAATTGTGATATTTTGACTATCTCTTTTGTCAGCTCACCCCATGGATTGGCAATGTCATTCTGATTATGGGAACAGAGCCTTTAGTGCCTTTGAGTCCAGTCAGGGTAGAAAACCATACTTTGTAAAAACCCATTTTTAAGATTCCGTTTCTTAAGAACCACTCCTGCTACCAAGCTGTATTAGTTAGGGTTCTACAGAGAAACAGAATAAGCAGAAGATATCTGTAAATATGAAATTTATAAAAGTGTCTCATGTAACCATGCAGATGTGTAGTCCTAGGTCAGTAGGGCAGGCCGCAAGCTGGCAACTCCAGTGAAGGTCCTCAATGAACTCTCAGGAGAGGTTGGCTGGGCAACTGTGGGGATGCAAGAGTTCCACGATCTGTAGGGCAGGCCGCAAGCTGGTGGCTCCAATGAAGGTTCTAAATGAACTCTCAGGAGAGGCTGGCTGGCTGAAGCAGGATGAGTGACTGTTCTGAATCCTCCTTAAAAGTCTTCTGGTGATTAGATTAAGCATCACTCATTGCAGAAGACACTCCCCTTAGATGATTGTGATTGTAACCAGCTGTGGATACAGCCAATATGATCGTGATTTAAGTCCATGGTGCCCAACTGGGCACCACCACCTGGCCAAGTTGACACAGGAACCTAATCATGACACCCTCCAAAACCCCACCTTCAAGGATTTCTTGTAACAAGTTATAAGTTTATATATCATGAGTTCAAAACTATTGGCTCCTTATTGTATTTTAGGCATTTGCCTCTTAAATCTTGTGTGAAGTAGAAAGTGGGGTTATAAAACAAAGTACAGTTAGTCCTGACATTTATATTTACCCATTCATTGCCCTCATTGGGGATCTTTATTTCTTCATGTGGCTTTGATCTAATGTCTATTATCGAAGTCTCCTAGCATCTCTTGCAGGGCCAGTCTAGTGGTGACAGACTCTCTCAGCTTTTATCTGGGAATATCGTAATCTCTCTTCCATTTTTGAAATACAGTTTTGCTGGACAGAGAATTCTTGATTGGTGATTTTTTGCCTTCTGCACTTTAAATATGTCATTGCACTGACTCGACTTTGAGTTTCTGATGAGAAATTGGCACTTAATCTTATTGAGGTTCCCTTGTAGGCGACATGCTGTTTCTCTCTTGCAGCTTTCAGAATTCTCTCTTTATCTTTGGCATTTGACTGTCAAATTATGGTAAATGTGGCATGGGTCTATTTTAGTTCATCCTATTTGGACTTCATTGAGCATCTTGGGTGTGCATATTCATGTATTTCTTTAAATTTGGGAAGATTTCAGCCATTATTTCTTTGAGTTTCCCTCTGTTCCTTTCTCTTTTGAAAAAAATAGAGTAGAAAATACTTCTGGGATCCCCACAATTTGTATATTGGTACACTTGATGGTATTTCATGGGTTCCCACAGATTCCTTGGGCTCTATTCACTTCATTCTGTTCCTCAGACTGGATGATTTCAATTATTTTATCTTCAAGTTCACTGATTCTTCTGCCAGCTCCAAATTGTTCTTGAACCACAGTAGGACATTTTTAATTTCCATTACATGGGTCTTCAGCTCTGTTTGATTCTTTTTTCATTATTTCCATCTTGCTATTGATTTTCTATTTGTGCTCATTTATTGTTTTCCTGATTTCCTTTACTTCTTTGTCTATGTTTTCCTTTAGCTCTTTGAGCATATTTAGGTCTATTTAAAAATACTCTTTTTGGCTTATGTCCCAAGTCTGGTCCTTCTCATGATGACTTATAATCACTTAAATCTCCTCTGCCTGGTTCATCACTTCCTTTTTCTTGGTGTGTGTTGTAATTTTTTGTTGAAAACTGGACATTTTGATATTTTACTTTGTATTGCTGAAATTTAGACTCTGTGGTTCTGTTGCAAAAATTTGCATCCAGCTCATGGTATGACCAAGATTTCTTTGAATGCCAGCAGCTAACAAAAAAAGAGAAGGAATAGAAAGAAAGTGCCTTTCTCAGTCTTTGCCTATTGACCATGCAAGTGTTCTCCTTTGATGCTTATCCATTCATTGGATTATATGAAAAAAGCTCCAGACCATGGCATAGAGAGCTTCACTGATCATTTCTGTACATAGATCTTGTCTTAGGCATGTGTACATGGCCCTAGGTATTACCCCATTAACCTGAATATGAATGGTCTGTCTTCCCAGGAAACAATTTCCTCATGGTCCATGGCACTGCACTGTATATGTTTCAGACAGAAATCCCTTGTCCCAGCCAGCCTAATAAATTTGACTGTTCTCCCACAGAGTTCTATTAGGAGAGTTATGTGAGCTGCTTTCAACATGCAGAGCAAGTTGTGGTACAGTGAGTCCCTCAGGTCACCTCCAGATATAGATCAGGTCAGACTTATATGCTCCCACTATTTGCATAAGAATTAGTCTCCTCCCTCCAGGAACTGGGACCAGCCTGCTCTGAAATAATGGGCTGGCTTTTTGCTGAGCTGATAAAGGATGGAGGAGGAGCCAATCAGAATGACAGAATCCTACTGCTTTGGGGAAGGCTTCTCTCTCTTTTTTGCATTTGCCCTGTTATTGTGGCCTTTTACCTATTTTTTCTGAGCCCTGAGAAAGATGTTTCTGCCCATTCTTGCTGGTTGTTCAAAGCTTCAATGAGGGGATGGAGTTCGGAAGCACCTCACTCATCTTCTACTGTCAGTCTACTGTTATTATTCCACATATTACTGAGGCTGTATTTTTTCCCAATATTTTACTCTCTTTTCTTCAATCATGTCTATTGATTTATGTTCAATATACTAACTTTGTTCTGAAATCTCAATCTGCCCTTAAACCTAACCAGTGAATTTTTCATTTCAGATATTGTTCTTGATATTTTATTTCTCTCTTTCAAATACCTTTCATTTCTCTGAAGAGTTTTCCCATCTATTCAGTCATCAACATCACCCTTTTCTTTAAGATTTTGCATATTATAATAGCTTTTTATGTAATATATAATATTTTGTAATAGCTTCTTTAAAGTTCTTTTCTTCTAGTTCTAACATTGGGGTCATCTCAGGGACTCTTGATTGTCTGATTTTTTTCTTGCTTATGGGTTTCAATTTGCTAGTATTTGTATGTATTTTTTGGGGGGAGGAGAGGGTAATGGGCATTACTGATGATGTGTTGCAGAGACTCTGGATCCTATTATCTTCCTCTGAAGAGTTGAATTTTGTTCTGGCTGACCATGCTGAACTTGTGAGTGTTTGGTTTTATGCTTTGTTAAGGTGGATATGTGGAAAATTCAAAGTGTCTACCAAGTCCTTCTAACTTGGTGGGCTTCAAATTCCCAATTTTTTTTGTCTGCAAGTAGATGAAAAAATATACTCAGTTCAGCGGTCACCACTTTTCACACAGATTTTGGAGTTTGCCCCTCTATGGTTCTTTCCTTTTTTCCTGTCACTCTGGAAGCCATGAGTTCCATCTTTAAACACATCAGTCGAGTAAGAATGCATCTGTCTGCTTAAGTTCTTACTGCCTATGATGGTTAATTACATGTCGCAATTTGTATTATGATGTCCAGTTGTTTGATCAGGCAAGCACTGGCCTGATTGTTACTGTGAGTTTATTTCTTGGACTTAAACCATTACTTAGTTGACTGCAACTATGGCTAATTACATCTGCAACCAACAAAGGGACCCTTCAGCAAAGCGAGAAGTCTCATCCAATCAGCTGAAGGCTTTAAAAGGAGAAGTGATGATTTCATCAGTCAGAAAGAATTTCTATTTCTACTTTAGTTGGCCAGCTTCTCTTGAGGAATTCATCAAAACCTTCATTGAAGTTCTCAACTTGTGTCCTATCCTGTGGAATTAGCACTTCCCAATTCTCTGTTTGCATGAGACAGTTCTCGTAAAAATCTCATAATATTTACATATATATGTATATATATATAGTTGGTTCTGTTTCCAAGGAGACCCTTGATGATACACTGTCCATACCAGTAGGATTAGAGAGTGCTCACAGGAAATTCATACAAAAGTGGATTTCACTGGGTGTGGTTTCTTTATATATATATGTGTATGTTTTATGTATTTAAAATATTTATAACTATATAGTATATAAACACACATATCCATATATCAATAAATAGATTTTTAACTTTTTTGCCCAGAGTTTATAACTATTTTTGGTAGGAAGTTTAGTTCAATATAAGCTACTGTTTCATAGCCAGAACTCCTACTCTTTACATTTTATTCCTTTTATTATGTTGTTATAGGGGGTATCTTTCATTTGTTTGTCTATCCATCACCTGAATTATTTTATTTTTGTTGTCTGTTTGATTAGGGAAGCCACCATCACAACAGGCAGAGTGAAACTCCAACTACAGAGATAAACATGTTAGATATTTGCTTTTCCAAACTCCCTTAAAATTAAGGTATGGGCATATGACTTTAATTCCTCTAATAAGTTGTGGTGTTCTCAGACTTTGAGGTGAAAGCTAGTAGATCCCATGCTGTTGATGGCAACTGCAGTAGCAGCTCTATCTAGTTTCTAAGATAGCTGTGGCATTAGTTCAAACAGCAGTGTCCTCTGTCCAGCCTAGTAGTGTTGGCAACACAAACTGTGAGGCCTTTGCACCATAGAGTTGGCAATAATGTCTCCACTAAATTAGTTCAAGTCTACAAAGCTGTTTTTCTTGTCCTACTGGATTCTCAGAGATACCCTAAAACCTTTCACAAATTTCTTTTATGTTTATTTAAAGAATCCAATTTTTAATTTATTTACGAATACTGATGGACTTTACATATGATCATATAAATACTACATGTGGTGATCAAATCATGTTTCCTAGGCTATGACTGCTCAAAAGTGACAGCTGAAGCCATGATATAGAATTTATGATGAATAATGTCTTCTAAGGCCAATGTGGCTCTGTGACAAGGCTCCTGTAGGTTCATTTTAACTGAAAACCTTGCTGATTCCAAGGCTTTTGTCATAATACTCAAAAATTGCTCTTACTATCAATACTTGTGCTAGGAATTATTAAGTATAACTAGAATAGAAGAAGGCAGTAATGTAATCTTTGACATCCAATATTCCTGACATTTATTTTTTAAATTCAACTTGATAACATCTCTCCCTATGATTTTTTTTTAAAAAGACACAAAGCAGAGAAGGCCAGTATTAGTGAACTCTGTGTGAAGAGTAAACATCAACAGAGAGGAATTCAGAGGTGTGACGATAACCTCAGTGGGAACCAAAGTAAAGCAATTTCTCTAAAAAAGATTTTCTTGCTAAAATGTTCTCTTAAAATACACCTAGCCAAAGAAGAATTAATGCCACTGTATTGCACACTTAGAAATGGCAAGTTTTGTGTTTTATATGTTGTCACAATAAAAAATAAATAAAAATGTTTACCCAGAAAAATGAGGCATTAATATAACACATATTTATTGATAAACACAAAGACAATTGAAGCATTGCCCTTTTCCTCAAAGAGCTTGCTATGTAACTGGTAAACAATATAATTCAATTCTCTGAAGGATATATTAAAAAAAAAAAAGCGACAGCATTTTCTAAAAATCTTTTTTTTTCTCGTTCAAATTGGTTAACAGTTCAAGTTCTGAAATATGTTTTTAAGGAAAATATGGTAATACTGTGCTGAGGAGCATGAAATAGATTCCACCTTAAGGAAAGGAGAGAGATTTAAAAAATCAGAAAAATTATGGGTATTAGTCTTTCCATGCTATAGATGTCAATGCATCAAATATATCAGTATCATTGGATATAATGTGTCAAAATACAAAAAATCTGGTCTCATCACAGAATTGTCTCTGTGAACTTATAGAAGTTAAAGCAATTAGCATAAATAAGAAAGAGAATTCTCAAAACAAGAGATACGTTTTATATAAATATAAGTACCTTTATAACATAATACTATACAATATAACAGAATATGTTGAAACAAATATTATCAAATATGATATGTGGTACAGCCAGTTGGAGAACAGATTGAGCATTTCCTCAAAATGTTAAACATAGAGTTATCAAATCAAATGTGGAGACCCAAGGACTGGGGCCCCCTTCCATACTGAGAATAAGTTGGTGCACATACCCACCTGCAAGGACCAGGACAGAAGTTAAAGGTCATCAGATCTCCTCAGCAGGGAGATGGGGAGAGTATGTACAGATGGAATCATAAACCAAGCATTAAAACTCCTCTCCCTTGATCATTCTTGATAAGAAGCCTCCAGAGCCCTGTGTCACGAGACCCTGCTGAAACTCTGTTCTTACACCCTATGGAATGTCTTTGTCCTAAATCTTATAAATTGTCCCTTGCATTCACTGCCCCTTGCAGAGCATTGACTTCCATTTTCCAGATAGCCACCATTGGGAAAGATCTTCTCCTGTTTGTAAGTCTCAAAAACATCCATGCCTAACTGTGCCTAATGTGTTCTTTGGTCTTGGTGCTTCATCGACCAGGGCTCTTCAAGAACAACAGACAAGTCAGCTAGGAGAACAAAAGAGCTGCTGGTTATAGTGGGCATGAGTCCTAGAAAGGGAGAATCTGTGGGGGAAATCCCAAATTGACCCATATCATCCATATGGGGAGGGGTGACTGCCCTACTGGATGAACGTGGACCACTCTGAGAGTATGGGGATGCCCTGAAAACTCCAGCGAGGTTGCTAACTGTTTTGCCACAGATAGCAGGACAACTAAATTTGAATAAGAAAAAAGGATACCACCAAATAGTGGCAGCCATAGCATATCCCCCGTTGGGAGCCCTGTGAATGGCCACTGAGGCAGAACAAATGGTGAAATCCACTGTGTGTTGTTTAGAGAAGGAATTAAAACTAGAAAAAGATATGTACCTTGCCCAAGCAGAAAGGAAGAACTCTCTGACTTATTGCCTTCCCCAAGTGGATGATCAGTTAGACACTCTGACATGCAGAATGCCCAAATCAGAGGCCAAAAGTTGCCTTGGGCTCGAGTCTGGAGAATGCTAATAAATCCAGAGCGGGACTCAAAAGTTTGGGGTCCCATAAATTCTTCATCTGATGATGAATAGGAGGAAAAAGAAATTTGGGAAGCAGAGGATAAAGTAACACCCCCTTTGTATGCAGTGGTTCCAAAGGTTGCCTCTTTACTACAAGAAATACGCACTCAATTATGTCATTATCCTTTTGTTTTAGATTTAACTAATGCTTTCTTTAGTATTCCCTTAGATAAGACTTGTCAACCTGCTTTTGCCTTCACTTGGAAAAGAGAACAAAGGACTTTCACTGTGCTCCCACAAGGCTATTTACATAGCCTCATCATCTGCCATGGTCTCCTGGCAAAGGATTTGGCTAAATGGCAAAGTCTTGCAAGTATAACTCTATTTCACTATTTTGATGATATTATGTAACCAGCAACTTTCTTTCAGAACTAAAAGAAGCCTCAGCCTCATTGTTATCCCACCTTAAGATTCAGAGATGGGCAATTAATCACAACAAATGGCAATGACTTTGCTGCTCTATCAAATTCTTAGGTGTTGTATGGTTGTGTCAGACAAAAATGATTCCTTCTGCAGTAATTAATGATGTACAATGTTTTCCTATGCCACGCACATCAAAGCAATTAATAGCTTTTCTAGGGCTACTAGGATATTGGTGACCTTTCATTCTCCATTTTGCTCAAATATTAAAACTATTGTATATGCTAATTTAAAAAGTTCATACTTGGGGGTTAGTGTGATGCCATGATACTTCCCAGAGTAATTTGGGCAGAGAATAAAACAGTATTTGCAGTGCTTCCTTCGGGGACTGTGGAAAAAGGTAGAAATATTCAACTTCCCCATCTGGGGAATTCCTGATATTCTTGCAAGTACCGATTTAATAGGTTGAGCCTTTGATCTTGGGGCTTGTCCTTATAAAACTTATTTCAACAGAGGAGAAGCTATGACTACTATAATTATGCCTAAGAGTCACCCCCAGAGAACCTCTTTTGTGGCTCAGATGTGGCCTGTCTCTTGAAGCCAACTCAGCAGAAACTCACTGCCTTCTCCCCTATGTGGGATATGACTCCCAGGGGTGTAAATCTCTCTGGCAATGTGGGACATGATCCCTGGGGATGAGCCTGGACCTGGCATCATGGGATTGAGAAAGCCTTCGTGACCAAAAGGGGGAAGAGAACGGAAACAAAATAATGTTTCAGTGGCTGAGAGATTTCAGAGTCAAGATGTAATTCTGGAGGTTATTCTTATGCATTACATAGATATCCCTTTTTAATTTTTAGTGGATTTGAATAGGTAGAAGAAACTACCTCAAACTTTTGAATTATATTCCAGGAGCCTTGATTCTTGAAGATGTTTGTATAGCTATATAGCTTTTATGGTGTGACTGTGCAATTTTGAAAATCTTGTGGCTGATACTCCCTTTATCCTTATGAACAGGTGAAGAAAAATATATGGGCAAAAATAAATAAATAATGGGGGAATAAGGGGCATGGGATGTTTTGGTGTTATTTTTCATTTTCATTTTTATTCTTACTTATTTTTTTAAGCAATGAAATATTCAAAAATTGATTGTGGTGATGAACACACAACCATATGATGATACTGCGAACCACTGATTGTACACTTTGGATGATTATATATGAGTATATCTTAATAAAATCGCACTAAAAAAAGGTCATACTTGAGAAGACCTCCAGCAGGCTGCTTTTGAAAAAGTATAAAGGGCAATAGCACAGACACAAGCACTGGGGAGTATAAGTACAGACATACCCTTTGAATTGGATGTAGTCAGACTGAAATCGACTTGGGGTGGGATCTGTGGCAGAGGCAACATTCTAAATGAATGTCCTTTGGCTTTTCGTCACAATTATGGAAAGGGGCAGAAAGAACTGAGATAAAGCTCCCTGGAAAAGCAATTGTGTGCTGCATATAATGCCTTATTGCAAGTGGAAGGACTGACGCAAAGATGCCCAGTCACCTTGAAAATAGCCATCCCTATCCAGGGGTGGGTAACCAACATGGCTTCTAAGCTATAAACTGGCAGTGCCCAACTGAGCAGACTGACCAAATGGAAAGCTTACCTGCTACAGTGCAGCATTTTCAATACCAGCCCTCTAAGTACAGATACACACAAGATTCTCAGGCCAGCATCCTCTACAAAAGGTTCAACAATAGCTGAATAACTATTGCAATAGCTGTTGAAATGCCCACTATAGAAGGCATGGGTGTCATTCCCAAGTCTGCTTGGTACACTGATTAGTCTGCTAGCAGGTAGCCTCCCACATGGACAGCTGCGGCAGCACAATCCAGTACAGACAGCATATGGTGGGAGACTGGCACTATGCAAAGCAGCCAATGGGCTGAGTTAAGAGCGGTATAGATGGTAATAATACATGAACTAGGAGACATGCTAACTATCTGTACCAAAGATGGGCTGTTTACAAAGACCTTATAACCTGGATGGCAACCTGGAGAAAGGAAAAATGGAAAATCCTAAGTTGCCCTTTCTGGGGACAAGAATTGTGGAAAAATATCTGGGACTCCTACTGTGTTGGTTTGAAGCTATTATGTACTCCAGTAAAGCCATGCTTTAATCCTTATCTAATCTCATGGGAGCAGCTTTTTCTTTTAATCCTGATTCAATACTGTTTGATTATATTATCAAACAGTACTGAAACTTTTGATTATATTATATCCACAGAGATGTGACACACCTGATTGTGGGTGTGACCTTTTGATTAGATGAAGATGTGACTTCACCCATTACAAGTGGGTCTTGATTAGTTTACTAGAGCCTTTAAAAGGAGAAACATTTTGGAGAAATCTCAGAAATGACAGAGTCAATGGAAACTTCAGAGCAGGGCTGATACAGATGCTGATGCAGATGTTTGGAGATGCTTAGAGCCAGCACATGTCACTATGAAATGTTAAGCAAGCCAGAACCTGGAAAGAGCCAGGGAAGCCAAAAGATGAAAGCCAGCCCTAGAGAAGCAAAGTGAGGAATCCCCACAGGAACAGAGGCTGAAAGCAATGATCCCAAGAGGAAGGGACCAGCAGATGCCAACTGCATGACTTCTCAGCTGACAGAGGTGCTCTAGACTCATCAGCCTTTCCTGAGTGAAGGTAACCTCTTGTTGGTACCTTAACTTGGACACTTTCACTTCCTTAGAACTGTAAACTTGTAACTTATTAAATTCCCTTTAAAAAAGCCATTCCATTTCTGGTATACTGTATTCAAGCAGCTGTCAAAGTAATACAGATTTTGGTATCAGAGAAGTGAGGTGCTGCTGTGGTTTGCAAATATCAAACATATTGGAACAGCTTTTTAAATGGATAAAGTGAAGATCCTGGAAGAGTTGTGAGAAGCTTGATAGAGAAGGCCTAGAATGATTTGAAAATAGTGTATGTAAGAATATGGACTCTAAAGATACCTCTGATGAGGATTTAGACAGAAATGATGAACATGTTGTTTCAAACTGGAAGGAAGATGTTTTAGTCTGCCAGAGCAGCCAGAATGCAACACACCAGAGAAGGATTGGCTTTTAATAAAAGGGGATTTATTTAGTTGAAAACGGGTATAGTTCTTCAGAGGAAAGGCAGCTAACTTTCAACAGAGGTACTTTCTTACATGGGAAGACACAGAGTGGTCTTGCAGGCCTTCTCTCCAGGCCTCTGGGTTCTGAGAACTTCCCCGGGGTGATTTGTTTCTGCATATCAAAGGCCTGGGCTGAGCCGCGAGTGCTGAGATGAGATATGCTGAGCTGCTTGGGCTGTGCTATGTTGAGCTCTCTCATTTAAGCATCTAGCCAATTAAATCAAGCATAATTCATTGCAGCAGGCACACCTCTTAGCTGACTGCAGATGTTATCAGCAACAGATGAGATTCACATGCCATTGGCTCATGTCCACAACAACAGAACTAGGCACCTTCACCTGGCCAAGTTGACACCTGAACCTAACTACCACAGAAGGTGTTCTTTGTAGATGGAAGGCAGAATTTGAGAGTAATGAACTTGGGTATTCGGCAGAAAAAATTTCCAAATTAAATGCAGAAAATGCAGTCTGGCTGCTTCTTGTAGCTTATAGTAAATTATGAGAGGAAAGAGATAAATTGAGAATTGAACTCTTGGGTATGAAGAAAACAGAGAATACTGTTCTAGAAAATTCTCAGCCTCCAGAAAGTGAGATCCCAGTGAATAGTGTCCAGTGTGAGTACTGAACCAAACATGGAACCAGTCAGCCATTTCAGAAAAAGCCAGGACTGGAGATTTTGGTAGTTAGGTTCAGGTGTCAACTTGGCTAGGTGAAGATACCTAGTTATATTGTTTAATTTAAAAAAGTATTGGCTGGTGCTTAAATGAGAAAGCTCAATGTAGCACAGCCTAAGCAGCTCAGCATACCCCATCTCAGCACTCGCAGCTCAGCCCAGGCCTTTGGAGATGCAGAAAGAAATCACCCCGGGGAATGTTGTTGGAAACCAGAGTCCTGGAGAGAAGGCCAGCAGAGATCACTCTGTGCTTGGATATTCGGCAGAAAAAAAATCCAAATTAAATGCAGAAAATGTAGTCTGGCTGCTCCTTGTAGCTTATAGTAAATTATGAGAGGAAAGAGAAAGAGTAAGAAAGAACCTCAGTTGAAAGTTTGCTGCCTTTCCTCTGAAGAACTAATGAAATAAATCCCCTTTTATTAAAAGTCAATCCGTCTCTGGTGTGTTGCATTCAAGCAGCTAGCAAACTAGAACAGATTTTGGTACCAGAGAGTGGGCTGCTGCTGCTGCAGTTTGCAAATACCAGATATGTTGGAACGGTTTTTTTGGATGGTGTATTAGTTAGGGTTCTCTAGAGAAACAGAATCAACAGGGAACACTTGTAAATATACTATTTATAAAAGTGTCTCACGTGACCGCAGGAACGCGGAGTCCAAAATCCACAGGGCAGGCTGTGAAGCCGACGACTCCGATGGATGGTCTGAATGAACTCCACAGGAGAGGCTCACCAGCCAAAGCAGGAATGGAACCTGTCTCCTCTGAGTCCTCCTTAAAAGGCTTCTGGTGATTAGATTAAGCATCACTTATTATAGAAGACACTCCCCTTTGGCTGATTACAAATGGAATCAGCTGTGGATGCAGCTGACGTGATCATGATCTAATTCTATGACATGTCCTCATTGCAACAGACAGGCCAGCACTTGCCCAACCAGATAAACAGGTACCACAACTTGGCCAAGTTGACACATGTCCCTGACCATGACAGATGGCTAAGGGGAAGATTTTGGAGGAACTGTGAAGACAATGGTGGAGAAATCCTGGAGTGCTTGAAGAGACTGTTGGTATAAATGGAACCAATGCCAGTCTGGACAAAGGGGAACACAAAAGGGACAAACTGGAAGCTCGGGTCTGAAGCCAAGAAACCTCGGCCAGGAGAGTGGACCCACTCATACATATGGAGAGGGTGAGTTTACCCCGAAGGCAGAGGATGAGTCTCCCATCTCATTGTAGTGGAAGAGTTGTGCTGCCTCAGGCCTTTGAGAAGGTACAACATGCTCCTTGGGGACTGGGGAGAGGCTGGCTGCCACCACATGGAAGGGTTGAGTGTGTACCCTGGAAATGGCAGAGAGCCCAGGTGTGGCCCTGATGCCTGGAGAGAGTGGAGCTGAGAAAAAGGTGGTCTCCTCAATGTTCCCTGAGGTTGATTTGGAAAGAGCCACTTTAGGCCCTTGGAAAGCATGGGACTGCAGCCTTCTAAAGCTGAAGGATAAATGACTTTCAGACTTTGAAATGCAATGGTGTTTGCCCTGCAGGTCTTCCTTCCAATTTCTCCCTATGGATCCTGTGACTGTCCCTCCTTTGCATACTGGCACCGGATAACTTGTTTTGAGATTCATAGGTCCACAGCCAGAAGAGAACTGTATCACCTTAATATTGTTTAAGGTGATGCATATAGTTGCCAAGCTGACAAGGGGTAGACATGTGGTAGTTAGGTTCAGGTGTCAACTTGGCCAGGTGAAGGTGCCTGGTTATACTGCTGTGGACATGAGCTGATGGCATGTGAGCCTCATCTGTTGCTGATTATATCTACAGTCAGCTAGGAGGCGTGCCTGCTGCAATGAATGATGTTTGACTTAATTGGCTGGTGCTTAAATGAGAGAGCTCAACGTAGCACAGCCCAAGCAGCTCAGCATACCTCATCTTAGCACTTGCAGCTCATCCCAGGCCTTTGGAGACTCAGAAAAGAATCACCCTGGGGAAAGTTGTTGGAACCCAGAGGCCTGGAGAGAAGGCCAGCAGAGATTACCCTGTGCCTTCCCACATAAGAAAGAACCTCAGTTGAAAGTTAGCTGCCTTTCCTCTGAAGAACTAATGAAATAAATCCCCTTTTATTAAAAGCCAATCCATCTCTGGTGTGTTGCATTCTGGCAGCTAGCAAACTAGAACAGAGATCAAGTTATCCAGAAAGGATTTGTGGAAAGTCTTATTGTCTAATGGGTATGATCCCAGTATACCACATAGAAAACCAATAAGAATATTGTGGGATCTGTATAAATGGAACCACTACTAGTTGTGACTAAAAGGGACAAATATTTTCTGTGGCAGAACCACAGAAGCTAAGGTCTGGAGCCAGGAAATCTCAGGCCAGGAGAGCAGACATCCATCCATATACATGTGGAGATAGTGAGTTTGCCCTGGAAGTAGACGGTTGGCCTTCCACTTCTTTGCCCACAAAGAGTTGTGCCACCTCAGGCCTTGGAGAGTGTGAAGCACATAAACTGGGGATTGGGGAGAACCTGGCTGCCAGCCCATTGTTTTGGAGGGGTTGAGCGTGTGCCCCAGAAATGGCAGAGATCCTGGCACTATCCTGATGTATGGAGAGGAAAAGGTGGTTCCCCCCAGTGCACTCCAGTGTTGCAACATACCCCAGCATTTGGAGAGAGAGAACAAGCCCACCGTGTACACCTTGGAAAGGGTGGGACTGTAGCTTTCCAAAGCTGCAAGGCTAAATGATTCTCAGACGTTGAAATCTAATGAAGTTTGCCCTACAGGTTTTCAAAAATATTTGCATCCAGTGACCCCTGCACTCCTTTCAATTTCTCCCTATGGAAATGGAAACATGTATTCTATGACTGTCCCTCCTTTGTATGTTGACACCAGATAACATGTTCTGAATTTTACAGGTCCACAGCCAGAAGAGAATTTTTTGCCTTAGGACAGACCATGTCTATAACAGAATTTGATGAGATTTGGTACTGGTTTTGACTTTGTATTGTTACTGAAATGGCTTAAGATGTTACTCCACCTATTCCAGGTGTGTCTTGATTAGTTTACTGGAATCCTTTAAAAGAGGAAACATTTTGGAAGGAGTCAGAGTCAATAGAGAGAGAACCAACAGAAACTTCAGAGCAGAGCTGACACAGAGGCTGACACCTGGAGAACAGAGACATGGATATTTGGAGGTGCTTGGGTCCCAGCAGATGTCACCTGAGATGTTAAGCAAGTCAGAACCTGGAGAGAGCCAAAGGAAGCCAAGAGATGAAAGCCAGCCTTGGAGAAACCAAATAAGAAACCCCCACAGGAACAGAAGCAAAAAGAAATGCAGCCCAGAAGCAAGGGGCCAGCATGTGACTACCCAGCTGACAGAGGTGTTTCTGACCCATCAGCCTCCCTTGAATTAAGGTATCTTTCCCTGGATGCCTTGAGCATTTTTAACAGGCTTAGAACTGTAAACTTGTAACTTATTAAATCCCCTTTATAAAAGCTGTTCCAATTCTGGTATATTACATTCTGGCAGCTTATAAATTGATACACCTATCAAGTATGAAAGATAGCTGTCTATCGTGTCCCTGCCCACACTTCCAACCATGTTACCTGGGAATGTGGAAGCAGATGAACTTGTAAGGGTTTGGACATTACAGCTGAAACCAGGAAAGCAGTGGGATGGCTTCATCTGAAAAGCAGACACCGGGGGTATCAAACCCTATGGTGCCTGGTCCAGTAGTTTCAGCTGCTAATCACACACTAGCAGTTAGTGGACATCACTAGAGAGTACCCTTCATGCTCTCTGCATTGACCAGATGGGAGACATTTGCCCATTGTAGATTCCAGTGACCAGGTGGCAAGTGGATTTCATTGGTCCTCTTCCACTCTTGGAAGGGGCAAAGTAGGTGTGTTCTCACTGCAGTATACTTTAAATGGGGGTATTGTATGATATGTGAATTATAGCTCAATAAAGCTGTTAAAAGTATGATATGGCAAGTATTATACTTAATTTTACATCATTTATCCCATGTAAATTGAAATAAAATGTGTGTTTATAACGTAGACTTGGAAGGAATTTTCAAAAACAAAATGAGGTCCCACTGGTACTTCATAATCTCTCTTAGAATGCCATTAGCAGAAAAGTGAAGGAATTCAGATACATAATTAATCACCTACCAAATACTTTCATTTTCTTATCTCATTTGATGCTGAGGAAGGTATTATAATTAACCTTGTTTCACAAAGGAAAGAAAATCTTGACAGAGAGGTAAAAAGAGTGGACAGAATTCCCAGAGCACGAGATAGAGTTGAAATTCAAGCATAAAGATATTCTGACTCCAAATTTTGCATCCGATTAAATTCTTTAAAAAATTAGCAATGAACTATTACAACTATATAATGAAGTAATAATTCAGATAAACTCAAACACTAGTTCAATACCTCGTTGCCAGAAGAGAAAGGTACAAATTTGTTTTTAGTGCCATTGCAGACAGAATAGCTTTAGAGAGTTCATGCACCTCGTGCTCCACTTTCTCTCTTAAAATAGAGAACATAATGCCAGCCAGAGTCGTGGGTTTGGAGGAAGGGATGGCCATTGAAATAAACAGGACACAGAAGCCTTAAATTGCCCAACAAATTTCATAATGAAGAAGCATTTTAGGCAAACAAGGATGCAGCAAGTTTTCAAAGCTATTGCAAGAGACATAGACTAGGCTCAGTTGACTGTCAGATTTGTGCATTTAGGAAAGATTCTTGCAATCAACTGCTTTCTTTAAGTTGTGAACAAAAAACTCAGGAGAATATGGAAAATTGCTGTGGTCCTGAAGGGTCTCAGAAGCCTTATTCTCTGAAAGGAACTATAGTGTATCCACATGATGGGTAATAGATATGCAAATGAAATGTCTCAACCATGTTCTGTTCAAATTGTTCAGCCATTCCTAAAGAGAGAAGAGCATAGGATTTGAAACCAGAAGACCTAGGGGAACAGGAGACTTTCTGTTCTATGCATCCCTTGCTGTATCAATCTGGATAAGAAAACAATTTTCTTGGCCCAAACTTTCTTTGCTTATAAAATGAAAGCAATAATTCTACCTGCCTCTATTTACTTCCAAGGATTATTATGAGACTCAAATGAGGTCATGTAAAGGCAAATGCCTTTTAAACAATGGAGAGTCAATAGTTTGCTGTGTTGTAATTAACACTGTCCATACTTCTATTACTACTATTCCTAGAAATCAAAGTGATTGCTATGTATTTATCTTTCCGACATCACAAGCACCTTGTAGGTTGAGTAAAACATGAAACATTCTCTGCAAAACTAGATAAATGCTAATCACAATGATAATTAACATTGTGTCTATTACAAATGAACTATTATTTTGCCTTGGATTTTTGCATTATGATTTACTTCTAAGACTTCTTTTACATTTGAGATTTTACCAGGTGTTAGGTTGAATTGTGCACCCCCCAAAAAGACATGTTTAAGTTCTAACCCCCAGTATCTGAAAGTGTGAACTTTGGAAATTAGGTTGTTGCAGATGGGACTGGGCAACTTAAGATGAGATCATATTGGAGTAGAGTGGGCCCTTAATCCAATCTGACTGATGGCTTTTTGAGAAGGGGAAATTTGAATGCAGAGACAGAGACACCCAGGGAAGAAGGCCAAGTGAAGAGAGAGGCAGAGACTGGAGTTTTTTAGGCATGTCACAGGATGCCAAGGACTGCGGGCCATACCCATAAGGCAGGAAAAGGCAAGGACGGATTCTTCCATAGAGCCATCGGTGAGAGCAGCATGGCCTTGTTGACACTCTGATTTCAGACTTTTAGCCTCCAGAATTGTGAGAGACTACATTTCTGTTGTTTTAAGCCCCCAGTTTGTGGTAACTTGTTGTGGCAGCCCTAAGAAACTAATATACTAAGTAAATAGCGTTTATATAAATAAAGCTAACAGTTTATATTTGAAGGCTGATGTCAGGGTGACAAGAAAAGCATCCATTTAAAGGTTTGGCAAATGCCAGCCTGTATTAAAATCCTTGCAGATAAGATAGGTTCCCGGATTTAGCTCCAGAGATTTAATTTAGAATGGTGGGGTCAGCTACAAATCTACATTTTTAATAAACATTCTAGGTGATTATTTTGCAGGTGGTACATGGACCAGACCACATGAGAACACAATCTACTTGGACAGAGGGATAGGGCACCCCATTTGGGGGACCTTTCAGAGAATCTGAATTTTCATCCACTTCACCAAGTAATGTACATATTAGTGAAACAACTTTTCTCTGTGTTGGGAGAGGGGATTAATATTTGCATTGTCAGCAAACTATAATGTATTTATAGCACACTTCCCCCCACAGATTATAGTCATGTGTCCTGAGAAATATGTCTGAGTCCATGTAGATACTGACTATATGTACAGAGTCTACAATATCTCCAAAATCAAGGAGAGTATTTCAGTCATTCATCCAGCGGGCCATTTATTTAAATATTTTTCTAAGGATTTATTTTGTACCAACTTGGAGCCATTGGGAATGGAATTTTGTCACTATATAATCCCTGACATCAGGTGAGGCAGGAATGCAAAGATGGGTCTATCAGGAAATTCTGTGGGGAGGAGAGTGGCAGTGATCAGGAAACACTTCACACCGAGGTAGACTCTGGAGTTTCATTGCTGGCACTGAACCTCATCAAATATTAAATGGTCAAATATTTAACAGCATTTTCCTGCCAGGAAAACACTTAGGGAATATGTAGTCTGGTTCAGAAGCATACTAATCCCTCTACGGGCCCAGTCCCTTAGTCAAATAACCAATAAGATCAGAAATATTTATTGTTAAACCAGTGGGCTGGGCACTGTGCCCCATCACAGTGGGGGGAAAACAACAGCAAACAAGACAGGTTCAGCCTTTGCTCCTATTCTACTGTGCGGGAAACATGACAACAACGAAATGACATAATTTCAAATAATGAGTTTGCTGCCTTCCCAAAGCAGACAACAATCTCCATCTTTATAAACAGGCCAGAGCTTTAGGGTGTGGTGAATTAGAGGGGGTCTAAATATTCAGAGAAATGTCGTTCTCAGGAGACCCTCCAAATAGCCTGTGCATTACAGGGATTTGTTAGAATTCTGAGTTCCTGCAAAATAACTCACACATTCAGGAGAATCCTGACAAATAGGACAAAACAAATATTGCCGGCCAGTCTAACCATTTATATGGCTTATAAATTATAAGTAATTCATTAACGAATTAATTACATTAATGTTCACACATATAATGATACGCTGTCATTAATGAATTCATTCATCTCTTCAGTCAATTAATCTTTATTGATCAGTAACTATGCGTTAGGCATTGTGATAGGCGCAATGGGGAAACATAGAAAAAGTCCAAGTCTTCATGGAACTTATATCCTCGAGGGAAAAAGGCAGATAATAATCATCATCACCATCATCTAACCCAATAACTTTAGATAATAATTATAAATTAAATTATTATTATTATTAAATATAATTAAAATCACAATAATTTTAGTGATGAGCACAGGAAAACTTAGGTCTATAATTATTTCTTTTAATATAGGTGGCAAAAAGAAATAACATAATGAAAACTTTGAAAATAATGGAAAACCCAAAGAATTTTCATCTGATAGGTATGAACTGTAGAAATAATTAGACAGAGCAGCATTGTTTTATGTATTCAGCCTCCGTTCCCTCTTCTGGCTATAGCACCCTGATTATCCCTATTTCTAGTCTCTGTGTTTTTGATGAGAGTATCCCGTCTTCCAGGGGCACAGGTGGTCATGTGGTGAAGGGTTGGCCATTTGAAACCTCACCCTCCCTGGCCAGAGTGATTAGATCAAGCATAGTCACATGACCCAGTTGAGACCAATCAGTTTGGTAAGGCCCAGTTCTGAATAGGGTGCCTAGTTATCCCCTGAAGCTTTGTAGCTAAATGTGGTTGGAGGAAAAACATGGTCATGCTAACTGATCTCACCTTAAATTCATGGCCATGAATCTCAATGGGCTTGGCTCTTCAGGCTACCTGGCAATCACATTATCATTCCATAGTTCATTTATTCTCCTACTCTCCTTTTAAATCCTATTTCATATCTTTTCCTTTCCTGTTAAATTTCCAACTCTTCTTCTCTGAGTTCCAACTCTCAGCTAACAACCTTAATTCTTGCTTCACTGAAAAGAGACTGCAACAATCAGAGAGGAACTTCTTTACATTCCTATCACCACGTCTACCCACTGTTCAGGATCTGAGTGCAAATACTATGCATTACCAAATGATGTTCTAGAGAAACTATGTAGGCTTCTATCTAATGCTAACCCTACCCTGTGTTCTAGATCTCATACCTACTACCTAACTCGTAAACATTGATCCTTCCTTCTCTCTTGCATTATCAATTTTTCTCTCTACTGATCATGTTCAACAGCATAAAAACATTCATCTGGAATATATATCCTCTCTTGAACCTATTCTCCAGACATTTCAGATACCCTATCTTACGACTCCTCTCCACAGCAAACTCCATGAAAGAGCTGTTTATACCTACCGTTTCCCAATTCTTCTCCTCCAATTGTCTTGTAAACCCATACTTGTTCCTTTGTATCCATAACCATACTAAAGCTCGACTGAACAGTAAAATTCATTGGTTAATTTTCAGCCCTTGTCTTACAGGACCTTTCAATAGCATTTGATTGATCATTTTGTTCCTCCTTGAAACTCTTCTTCACTGGGCTTTCAGAACATGATACTTTTCTGAATCTTCTCCTACTTTAGTGGCTGCTCTGCCTCAGTCTCCTTGGCTGGTTCTTCCACTTGTCCCTAATGTCTAAATGTCCGGTTACCTAGGACTCAGTTCTTAATTTGTCTCTTTTTATGTTTATCTCTTTATTCACTTTAAGTTTGATCTGTCCATCCATTTAAATTCTATCTGTATGTTAATGACTCTCAAAGTTGTTTATCTGACCTAAAACTATCTTGTGAACCTCAGACTCAGACCCAACCTTCTTCCCTAACTAACCTGGGAAAAACTGAACTCTTGATCTTCCTCTACCACCACCTAGGCCGATTCCACTTGCAGTCTCCTCTATCTCAGTCAATGCCAATGCCCTCTTTTCATTTTTTCAGGCGCCAAACCTTGGAGTCAAGTCTCTTTTTCTCATATACTAAGTCAATACTTCAGGAAATTCTCTAGTCTTTACTTTCAAACTATATCCAGAATCTGACCACTTTTCACCATTTCTACCTCTACCTGCTGCTCAGAGCTGTCATTATCTAATTCAGTAGGACTGAGATACTGCAGTAGACTTATAATTGGGCTCTTTGCTTTTTCCCTCATGGCCTTTTCAGGCTAGTTTCAACACAGGAACACAACCAGTTTCCTGCTAAAATATAAATTTGATTATTTCACTTCTATATTCAAATCTGTTTGGCTCCCTATGTCTTTCAAAGTAATAAGTCAATGTATGTATAATAATGTGGACTACATGACTGTACATAATCTGCCCTTCCCACCAAGACACTGCATAATCTGCCCATCCCATCTCCTAATCTCATTACCTCTCTGATCTAATTTACCATCTTTCTTCTGGTTTACTCTATGCTTGCCACACTGGTCTCTGTGCTCCTCCTGTAATAATGAGGCATGTCGTTGCCTTAGTTCATTTGCTTTCTTCTCCCTCTGCCGGGAACTCTCTGTTCTCAATATCCACATGGCTGATACTCTGTGCTCAACTACACATTCATAACTCAGCCTCCTCTTACCACCATATTTTTAATAAAACCTTTCACCCCTACAGCCACACACAGGCACTCCAGATCCCCCTTACTGTTAAGATTTCCCCCATGGCACTTATCACTTTTTAACATACCATATAAATTAGTCATTTAATATTGATTAGTTATTATGTTTATTGTCTTGTTCTGTCAAGAAAGTAAAATCCACAAGGGCTGAGATTTCCATCTTTTGTTCATGATATATCTAAAGCAACTAGAACGGTGCCTGACATATAACAGAAGTGCAATAGATAAGTGTTGAATGAATGGTTGAATTGGGAGACTCGGGACTTTTGTGCTCACTATCGGGACAGAAGAGCTCTCTTTCTGTCACGGTCACTAACTAGAATGGTGGAATGTAAGCCTGGAGTAGCTGATGGCTTGGGGAGAATCTGAATGAAGCAAACATAGAGGAAAGCAGAACTTAGACAATGAGGTTCTGATGACATCATCTGAACCTCAGAGAACTCATGCTTCAAGCCATTATCTTACCCACTAAACAGTTATTGGTTCAATTAGTATTCATAAAATGTAGTTATAATTGCTAACCAATACACCTGTGAGAAATACATGTATTAAATAGAGTTCAGTATTTATGTACAATTCTTTTTTGTCTTTAGTCTTACAGTATAGCATGAAAGTATTATTTTCCTAAGTAACTTTGGTTTGTTCTTTCCTTCCTCACTGGGTCATATGTTTTTCACTCTTAACATTGTTAGGTTTCTGTGTTTCTATTTTTATTATATTTTATATCATATATTTATTGTTTGGGGTACGTGGATACATTACCATGTTTCTAGGAGTCAGAATTATATAAAAATATATAGTCAGAGAAGTGTCGCTATACTTCATCCCCACTACTTTCCACTACATTCTCATTCACCTCCTGTAGGTAACCATTATTTCTAGATTTTTGGCTTGAGGAACAGAGTGGATGACTTTGCCCTTTATTGTAATAGGAAAGACTGGGGGAGCAGTAAATTAGTGACGGTGGTAGGGAATCAAGAGTTATTTTTAGGTCAAGTGGCATTGAGATCCTTATCTGACATTTTTATGGAAACACTGATAGGCAATTTCATATGCAGGACTTGCATTCCAGATAGAAGTCAGAGAGCAATATGTCAATGTTGGAGTCAATAGCCTAAAGATGGTATTTATAGCCATGCAAGAGGATTAGCTCATCCAGGAAGATGAAAGAGAGAGCAGGGAAAGAGGTACTAAGTAGGGCCCTTGGACATTCCAGTATTTAGAAATTGAGCAAGATAAATCGGTGGAAAAATATACAAGGCAATTGAAAAGATACGTTAGTGTTATTCAAGCTGGAGATTTTATTTGTGTAGAATGAGGTGGCCATGGAAAAGTGAGATGTCAATGAAAATTTTCAGTTAAAGTACTGAGAGAGAAAAAATAAAAGAATAGATAATCATATATTCAGGGAGGGTATCATTAAGAAGATCATGAAAGAGGCTGAGGAGGAGTGGTCAGGGGTAAGGGGATATGCAGGAAGAAGTGGCATGAAAACTGAGAAAAAGAACAGGATATCAAGAAGAGAAGCATATAATGCAAAGTGGAAGCAATTTACATTTCATGTCATACACTAGCTTCTTTTATAAATGAATAAAAGAGTTGAAAGTGAAATATTCTTTACTTGACAAAATACAATAATGTACATGTTTCCTTGTCTCTGCTTTCCTTTAGCCATTACCCTAAAAATAAATCCTTCACTCGTGAACTTCTTGAAAGCATTGACTAAACATTCAGCTTCTCCCTGTCTTTGTATCCTCTCCACAATTCACTGCAATTTGCCTTCTGCTGAATCACTGGGTCAACAATGACTCTCTTTTAGCGTGATCTACCTATTTTACCTCTTTGAAGCTTTAACACTTTTTTACTGCTGTCCTTACTGCCATTTTCTCATTCTTTGGCTTTAATGAAATGACCCTTGTATATTTTTGATACTATTTGCATATTTCAAGGACACAATCCCCTTCTGTTTTCACTTCCATCTTTTTGGACACTTCTTGATAAGCATTCTTCTCTCTGCTTCTCAGCTTGCAGCTCCACATACTCTCACTAGGCCACAGTACCCACTCACAGCTTTGGTTACATTCTCTGTTCTTGAGGTTTCCCAACAAAGATCTCTGGTGATGTCCAATCTGAATACACTATGTTATGTTGCAGCAACAAAAATTTCCACAATATTGACACCAAATAAAAAAAGGTATATTTTCATTCCTACTATATATTGTGAGTCATCTGGGGACTCTGATTGGTTCTGTTTTCATTCTGGGACTCATGGAATGGCCACTCCACAGAAATTGCTGGTCACCATGGCAGAGGGAAAGAGAGCTCTGGGGGGTCTCACACTGCCAATTAAATGTTCATCCCAGAAATGGTAGACACCATCATCATTTCCACTCAAAACTTCGTTGGTTACAACTAAGTCATATGGCCCCACGTTTCCACACAGGGGCATGAAAGTTCAATCCACCACAGTCCAGAAGGCAGAGGGTCTCACATACTCAGTGATTAGCACTAGATCTGGTAAGTCCAGACCAGAGGAGAAACCTGGGTCTGCAGCCCTGTCGTGGCTCTGTCACCTGACCGTCAGGCTGATCGAAAGTACTCTTCTCTACCACTTTAAACTCAATCTGCCCAAAGCTGGGCTTGGTATATTTCCCCTAAATCTGCTCCTGCTTCTGTACTCTTTGTCACATTGAATAGCACCACCGACCCTACCCAAATCTGAATCTTAGGTGTCATCCTATACCAGCCCCTCTTGAACATCTCACATTCACCAAGTCCTGTTAAATTCTACCCCTTTAACATCTCTAGTATCTGACCTAATTTTTCGATTCGCACTGCCACTGCTAATTCAGCCTCTTATATCTCACCTAGATTGCTCGATCGACACTTAATTGTGTCCATCCAGCCTTGCCTCATCCATTCTATCCTCTGAAGTACATCCAAATTGATCTTTCTAAAATAGAAATCTGCTGCTCTATTCTAAATTCTTCATTAGCTCTGTATGACCTTCAGAGGTATGTATTTTCTGTATGACCCCAAAATTTAAAAATTATTAGCCTAACAAACAAAATGACTGGAATAGAGTTACAGAAAAATAGTACTTTGAGTACAGCTCCCTAGTATTATCGATAATAATGGCACATGCTTGGCCTCAGTTAAAAATTACCTTCTTTGCAACTTAGCTCATTTAATTATTAGTAAGTACCTACTTTGTATTAGGATAACTAAGCCATTCTCCTTCCTCAAGGAATTCATAGTGAAGTCTAGTGGGGTGAAACAAATGTAAAAACAGGTAAGTTCAATATACATGGCATGTACTAAGAAAGAGTTATGTGCTGGTGAATATGTGGCTACCTTTGTTACAGTTCTTTTACTAGTTAACATTTGAAATTAAATATCACGGAGACAGTAAAATATGTGCTTTCATATCAGTCAGATTTTTTGACTATTGACTTTTGTAGATTAAGTATTTGCTTACTTGCCATTTTGTAAAATAAGAAGTAACTACTACTGAAGGAAACAGAATTCATTATTGCAATGTTTAATGATAAATATTGAATTTAACAAATAATTTGAGTATGCCCCTGGCATGAATATAAGGATCAACTGACAGTAAAATCTACCATCCTATTGTGACAATAATTAAAGTGTTCAGTAAATATTCATCCATTGGAGACTAAAGTAACAGTATAACTGCACCATGTAAAAGATCATATATGTACTCTAGTCAGTTTATAATGTTTATCAAATATTCACTGCATGATCACTACTCTGGAATGATAAAAAGAAATCAGGGCATATTGTCCTTCAATTTGAGGAGGTCAGAACTTAATTAGGAACTAAAGGAGCAACAGAAGATTGAAAAACAAGAATAATGTATTGGAAATCACAAAAAGAAAATTGTCACCAAGGGAACTTTCCAACAGTCAGAAATCATCCAATAATGAAATGGGGAACCAGGGAAAGAAATCCTGTATTTGAAAAAGTCTGTGACTTGCTGGACTAGAATGATGTTGAAGGTTCCTTTCAGTTCAAATCTTTATGGGGTGCTGAGGTCATCATGTACATCTTTATGAATCAAAGTGCAGTGCGATCACATTCATATTTTAGGAATGATTTTCCTGAGTGGATAAAATAGGGATGAAATTGGAGGAAACACATGATCTGGGAGAGGAAAGAGAAGTGCATTTTAGACCCATCTTTAGTAAATAAAAATTTGAGAAAGTGGGGAAAAAATAGCATGTAAAGGTTTTCATGATTAAAGTGGAGAATTTTACTGAACATAATCAACCTTACCACAAATAGAAGAAGCTGATGAAATAGAATTTTTTGTGAGAATCTTGATAGATTGGATTCAACTGGCAATTGGGAACAACTATTGAGGTATGACCAGAAAATAACTGTCATTATGTGAAGTTGGCATGGATGCTCTGATTCACAGAGAAATCAGATATTCAATGGAATAAAGCCGGAGAATTATCCTGGGGGAGAAGTGCTTGAATATTTAAGGCCAGTTTAAATGCCACCTCTTCCCTCAATTCTCCTCTTATCCTCCATCTATCAATTTAGGTGGTAGGAATATCTGTGAAAGCCTATAGCTCTTTAACTCTGTCCTTCTCTGGATACTTTCACCTTATATTACATATTTTTAGATTGTATTAGAATTGCTTATTAGAGGCACAGGATCTAGAATCAACATAAAATATTTACAGATATCTGCCGTGTGTCTGGTTCTGCTCTAGATATGAGGGGAACAAGACAGCCAATTGATTTCATAGAGGTAAGATTATTTTCTCTGAGGGGAGTAGGATGGGCAATAGGGCAAAGATAAAGAAATTGAAAAAGAAAATAAGTAAGGAAGCAATGGTATGAACAAGATAGCTTCATATAGCACTAAACGCTATGAAAAAAATAGTTCTGATAGGTACTAAGAAGCAGAGAAGAGTATGTGGGCAAATTTCAGTGAAGCAGTGAGAAATGATTTCTCTGAAGTGGTGACATCTGAGTTGAGAGCAGATTGATACGAAGAAGCAAAACCTGAATGCAAAGACTTTTGGGTGTTGGGTCATGTGTAAATCAGAATAGCCCCACCGCTCACTCATGTCTGAAGCAAGCGATTTAACCTTTTCTAGCCTTAATTTTTTCATACATAATATAGAGATAATGACGCTTACTCTGAAAGATTACTGTGAGAATTAAATGTGATGATGTGAGGAAAGCACTTAGCACAGCTTAGAACATGGAAGTATACAATTAATAGCATTTATTACCTATATACTTGTGTATGCGCATTTATGTTTGTAGAGACCTATAAAAACCCACAGCATTGGGTGCTGAGTGAAATTTTTCCTGTTGTCCTGGATTAACAGTCAAGATTCAAAGCTGATGATGCCAGGCATTAAGAACATTGCATTCTAGGTCAACAGTTGTTAAGGACAGCCTCCTCCATTTCAGGAGAAACAGCTCTACACTGCCAAAGCCATCCCATCCGCAGCTTCACAGAACAGTCAATATAGAGGTCAGATATGAGAAAATAACAGAGGCTGCCTTTTGAGAGAGTAGATTGTGCCTGAAGAGGGTTATTATTCCCTTCCATCGGGAGAGGGGAAAGGAATGCTTCCTCTCCAATGAAGCCAAGAAGAAGGCCACAGGAAATCATTTATATAGATCAGGAGAAACCTGAATAAACTGTCTCCCTTCTGATGACATTGATGAGGCCCTCCTGTCTTAATGTTGATGAGCCAGGGTGCTGCTAGGGCATGAAGGAGGGCCAGAGAGAGATGTCAGACCTGAGAGATGGGGTATCTGTGATCTGCTCTGTATGTCTACCTTTTGGTCTACAGCAATTACATGTATATTCCCCACAGGTCAAATAGACATTTAAAAAGTGTCTGGGTTTGAGTACTTTTACCCACACTGCTCCTGAAAACAGAGCTGCCCAATGAGTATAGCATCTGGAAAGAGGCTGTGGGAATTAGCCTCAGGCAGTAGTAGGGTTTTGAGCAGGAAGTGGGGAAACCTGAGTCATCTCTTCCATTCTAGGGAACAATGGAAGGGGGAGACCCACCTCAGGATGCTTAGATGAGCTAAAAAATGTACCAGCCAAAGAAACAATCCTAAAAAAAGTAGTGACAATCAACCAAGAGAGTACCTCAATCTCGGGCAGTCTAGTAAGAAGCCTTCTTTCTACTCCCCCCATCCCACTGCTGTAGAAGCTACCACTGGGGACAGTGAAGATACATGAAGTTGCATGAGATTAGACCTTTATGCTGTAAATCCCTTCTGTAAATTGTGATTATAGACGTCCCCAGAGCTTCATCTTTCATCCTTATAAGGGGAAGAAAAGCAAAGAGCTTTGAATAGGATAAGAGATTGAAGTTGTAAAAAATCAAGCCTGTCTGGATAGTGCCTATAACTTTATGGACTCAGTCTAAGAGAGTCTTAGGTATGTCCTTACTGCAGCTGCTGGGATGAGAAGATTCTTGAGTTTGGTGAAAATGGATAAAACGTTTTCATATTAATATTTCAAGCTTTTGAGTCTCCTTAATAATCCCAACACCAGAATCACATATCTTTTTTTTTTTGACCCTTTACCACCATCTAAGATGCTGCTGGATGGCTTAAACAATGATGTAAAGGGATGGAAACCCACCATTTACAAAGAGTGATCACAGTGGTGATATCTATATGAAGACTGGGGATTCAGGAGCATAGAGTGGCTATTTGGATCATAGCAGAATATAAGTAATAATAAGAGAGTTGGAGAAGATTTGTACATCACCAGGACTCAGGAGCAGGGTAGATGTGACTTTGATTTTTTAAGTGAGAATGGTAGAACAAGAGTTCAGGCAACTAAATTTCTTAGAGGAATGATTGTAAAACTCAGCTAATTTGAAATTAAAGTTTAACTTCTACTGGAATAACACTTTCTCTTTGTTTTGGAAACCTAAAGTTACCTGTTAACTAAATAAGTTGATTTAAAGAGAAATAATGGAGGAAGATAAATCAAATTTCAACTGAGTGATATATATTTCTGAGTGGTTGACAGGAAAAATAGCCAATATCATCCAGTTGTAGGAAAATTACAATACATTTGGCCAAGGATTCCAGCAGAGGAAAAGCACCACAGAACTTGAAATAAGGCTTAGAAACATGGTTTAATAATTATAAATATATATGTTGCTACTATTTTATGCATACTTCGTTATCTCAGCTAGTGATACAATGCCTCTATTCTCCAAACTATAAATGATAATCTTTGGAGGTGGAAGTAATCTTAGAGAGCTTCTAGTTTAATAACACTCAATGCTCATTCCTTACACTCTATCACGGAAATTGGGTTCTCTGGTGATAACAGAAAATCCACTATACCCAAGGACAACTATCTATTTATAAACACTCTGCTATTGCATTTGTCATTTAAAATAAGTTTGGCAACACAAAATGTGGTAATATCATCGGGAATAAATTTCATTTCTGTGACTTTAAAACACACATAAAATTATAATTCCATTTATAGCTGAAAAGTATAATAAAGCCAGTGAGCATAAATTTATTACTAAGGTAACTTTCCAACACAAGGATAATTCATTTTTAAATACAGTCTTATTATTGAAAAAACAGCACTTATAGGTTACGAGGGGGCTTAGAAGACAATGAAAATTATTTTCAACATCTTTTCTTTTATTTGAACATGCTCTTTTGCAGAAAGTTTAGAAAGTATTTAAAGAAAATGAAAATCAGCTGTAGGTCCACCACTCAGAGGAAACCACTACTAATATTTTGATGCATCCCTGCATTAGTTTCCTATTGCTGCATTACAAATTGCCACAAATTTAGTGGCTTAAAACCATACTTGTTTATTAGGTCACATTTCTGTAGTGATGCATGGTGTGATTGAGCTTGTTTGTTTTTTTTTTTCATTATATCACAAGATTAACATCACCTTGTCAGCCAGACTGAATTCTTATCTGGAGGCTCTGAGAAAAAAAAATGCTTTCCAGCTCATTCAGGTTTTGGCTGAATTCAGTTCCTTGCAGTTGTGTTACTGAGGTTCCCATTTCACTGCTGGCTGGCAGCTGGGGTTGCTCTCAGCTCCTTCAGGCTACTAGATCTCTTCCCCATGGCTTCGTCCATCGTCAAGTCATCAATGGCAAGTTGGTTCTTGTGCTTCCAATCTCTGACTTCCTTCAAGTTTAGAATTCAGGTTCATTTTACTTTTTCATGCCCCCAAATCTTACAGATTTGCCTCACCCTTGCTCTGTCCTCTTTACTCAATGCATTCTCTATGAACTTAAAATCAGTACCCTGACAGCCACTCAATTCTGATTCATAAAGAGAAAACCTTTCTGACTTTTTATAGAAGTAGTCAACTGATATATCTGTGCTGCTGCTATTAGACATTTGGAAGTTTACAAGTAAAGGAAGTGGTTCATGTTTAAGGGAGGAATGATTGCTTTCAACACTCTTTTGTTCAAAGGTGAAAAATTCTTTGTCTGTTATGATATGAGAGCTCAGACATAAATCATAAGATGAACATTCCAAAGGACCTAGGATATTGTATCATAAATAGCATACCATGATTAGATGAACAGTAGCAAAAAATGGCTCACTGGTAGACTGAAGAGTTAGCAAGTACCGTTCGTAGCTGTGAGTGTTGTCAGGAATGACTTGACTTCTTGGAGAATTGAGAGCTCAGAAATGGGAAAACTTGGAAAACGATGATATACTATCTCTATCTATAGGTCTAGGTTACTACCAAAAGGAAGGGCCAAAAAGAAGGCTAAATGAATTGCATACATTTTAATTTTACATTTTAAAATATATTTAAAATTTTAAAAAGTAATTAAAAGGAAGAAAATTAATGGTGCCTATTTTTATCCTCATAACATTATCTCAGTCACTTAATTCACTCAACTCAAGATTCAGTGAAAGTGGAAAACAAAATGAAAATTTCAACATCTCTAGAAAATGATGATTCAAAAGCATCATATATATATATATATATATGATGTAGCTGAAGGTACATTTTTAGTAAATTT
This sequence comes from Myrmecophaga tridactyla, assembly GCA_004026745.1. Taxonomy (NCBI): domain Eukaryota; kingdom Metazoa; phylum Chordata; class Mammalia; order Pilosa; family Myrmecophagidae; genus Myrmecophaga; species Myrmecophaga tridactyla. The sequence continues at coordinate 30,176 of PVIY010012840.1, read as the reverse complement.
TGTAAACACTTTCATTACTAAATTAGCATCCAATTGAAGAATACAACAAAATAGATTTCATGAAAATGAAAGGAGAAAAAGTAAGAGCAGAAATCAATGAATTAGAAAAAAGGAAAACAATAGAAAATTATTAAATAAGTCCAAGAGCTGGACATGTGATCTGGTCCTTAAAACGCTCTCTGCTCTCATTTCAGTCCACCATCCTTTTCTTTCTCAACAATCCCTCCTGAAGTTGACAGACCACTGTCTGTAGTTAAATTTATTTTTCCTGATAACCAAATCTATAAACATATTATAAGATCCTCATGTCTTGAAATTGAGTGATTTATACAGATGAATGACTTGACAATGGATTTCTGCAATCAGATGGAGTTTTGGGTGAGGGTAAATTGTATAAAATTTGGAGATTCTCAATGTGACCTAAGACTTAAAGTTTTATCAAGCTGTTCTTCAGAATTATGTGCTTTCTAAGATGATGTCTTGTTATATTTTCAGGGAAATGGTCATGGGCCAAAAGTACTGACCTTTAAGTTTCCAGAGAAGGCACTGAAAAAAATATAGAGCATGTGGGAGGTAAATCTGTAAGATTTGGGGGCACAATTAGGTAAAATTAAACCTACTTCTAAACTTGAACTTTATGGAGGATTTATGGGGGTGGAGGGTTAAACTAATTATGGATAATCCCTGTTCTGAATACTCTTCATTCTATTTTGACTCCTCTTAGCCCTACCAATGAGGATAATAAATTTACAGGGTGCTATACCCCAAGAGAAATTCCCTATGGTGCTGCCAAGAAGAGAATACACTGGCAATAAGTAGGTGGGTGGCTGCACATTAACAAAGAAATACTTTATTTGAAACATTATTTGCATTAGATGACAATTCCATAATAATAAAGAAATGGATACATAGCCTATCCATATATTAAAATACTAGGCAGCCACTAAAATATTTGAGATAGGTACTGTCATAGAAAAATATACATGATGGATGGTTGTGGTAGGTAGGATTTTGGTGTCTATTGTCTTCACTTCCTAGTGTATACCTATGAATATATTACATGGCAAAAGGGATGATGGTTACAATGGAACTGAAGTTCCTAATCAGCTGACCTTAAAATAGGGAGGTTATCCTGGATTATACCAGGTGGACCCACTGTAACCACATGGACCCTAGAAAGTAGGAGAGGAAGGCAGAAGTGTCAGAGATGCAACCTAACATATCGCTGCTGGCTTTGAAGATGCAGAAGGGGGCCATGAGCCAAAGCATGTTAATGGCCTGGAGAAATTGGGAAGTACCCTTGGTTGACCTTCACAGGACACAGGAACCTCTGCCATACAACAGCAAAAACGTGTAAGGAAAATAGGTTCTTCCCTAGAGCCTCCAGAAGGCAACGCAGCCCTGCTGACAACTTGATTTTTAGCTCAGTAAGATCCATGTCAGACTTCTGACCTAGAGAATTGTGAAATAATAAATCTCTCTTGTTTTAAGCTGCTAAATATATGGTAATCTTGACAGTAATATAAAACTAATAAAATATTTGAGGGGGAAAAAGGGGAAATTAAAGAGTTATATGCATAATATGATCCCATTTTTGTTTAAAAATGACATATATAGGGCGGGCAACAGTGGTTCAGTGGCAGAGTTCTTGCCTGCTGTGCCAGAGACTTGGGTTCAATTCCTGGTGCCTGCCCATGGAAAAAAAAAAGAAAGATAAAAATGACGTATTTTTATAGGCATACATAAAAGTGTGGAAGTAAAATGTAAAATTTTTGGCAGTAGATACTCCCTTCTACTTTATACAATTATGAGTTGTGGTAACTTTTTACAATAAGTATAAATGATTTTAAAATTAATTTAATCATTAACTAATTTCATTAATTTAATGGTGTGTTTTACTTGGTAAGCTGCTGGAATGCCATATACCGGAAATGGAATGGCTTTTTAAAAGGGAATTTATTAATTTGCAAGTTTACAGTTCTAAGACCATGAAAATATCCAAACTAAGGCATCCAAGGAAAGATACCTTGATTCAAGAAAGGGAAATGAGTCTAGAACACCTCTGTCATCTGGAAAGGCACATGGCAATGTCTGCTAGCTAGCTCTCCTGGTTTCATGTTTCATAAGGATTCCTTGGGGGTGTTTTCCTTCTGCATCTCCAAAGATATCTGGCTGTGAAGGCTCTCTTGGCTCTGCTGGTTCTGAGTGTTTTCCAAAATGGTTCCCTGTTAAAGGGCTCCAGTAAGCAACCCTACCTTGAATGGGTGGAGACACATCTTCATGGAAACCATCTAATCAAAAGTTACTACCCATAATTAGGTGGGTCACCTCTCCATGGAAACAATAAAAAAGATCCCACCCAGCAATACTGAATGAGGATTAAAGGATGTGCTTTTCTGGGGAACATAATAGCTTCAAACCAGCACATGGTTCTTTTAGGAACCTGGCTACAATATTGCCAGGCTGGATTGTGAGAGATTTAGTGCCACTTAGGTTTGGACAAGGACAGACCAGCATATTACTAGGGGAATTTCTCACTGGGCATGACCTCTCTAAGCTGCAGATCTAGTTTTTTCTGCAGTGGCATAGTTGGTTAACAAACCAAATGCTTATGTGTTTTGTGAATTATGGCTTTTTGAATGTGCAGTTCCCCATAAAGGGGTTGGATGGTGGTTGGCGACAAGGACCCCAGATGCAGCCCAGAGACTGATGGTCCTAGTGGATATTTATTAATAAATGAAGAACTGGGGTTTTAGGAGCTCTTTCTTAACTCATCTTCATGAGGTGTAGTTATGGCAGGCTAGAAATGAGATCCCGAAGTAAAATACTGGAAATTTAGAAAGAGTAGAAAGGAATAAATATAACATAAAATTTTAAATGGGAGCTTTAGAAAAGTAAAAACACTGGGAGAAAAGTTGGAATAAGACTATGGTGCTATAGTGTATATAAAAACAAAAAAGAAACAAACCAACTAAAATCTGAGAAACCTACTAGAGAAACAATTAAAACTAAATTAAGAGACGTGTGGGTGAGAAACTTGAAATTCCTTCAAAGACAGACTCCTGTTGAGTCTGCAAAGTTTGCCATGGGATTGCTTCCCTTCTGAGCAGAGACCTGAGGAGCAGAGAGCCAGGTGTCATTCTTGCACCTTCAGTTCTTTACCTCCCATTCAGCTGCCTGCCCCACTGATTTGGAGACATTTTCACCACCTGGGAATCTAGGTGGTTGGAATTGTTAGAGCTGCAAATACACACTCTTAGTGCTGGTAACAGCTTTAACATAATCAGGTGCAGTAACATGCTTAGGTTTTCCTCCAACTCAGATGAAAGTTCTAGAAGTCATCAGCCTACAGGTGGTAGTGGAAACCGTGAAAGTGGATTGCTTCTCCATGGAAACATATGGTTTCCCATTAATGCACACTTAAGGTGTGTGATATTTTCAAGGAGTCTAGCCTCTGGTCCTTTTCTGAACAAAATAGAAGAGTTTAAGAAATAGGTGAATGTGAATCAGCCTTATGCACATCTTTAAAATTGATGATCTTTATTTTTAGACAATTTAAAAATGATTATTTTACTGATGCTTTAATAGCAGTTCATTTATTAAGTAGAACGTAGATTTCATGTTTGGGGAATAATGAGAAATAAGACTTGATAGGTTGTCAGCGATCAGATTATGAAGAATATGCCATAGGACTCAGTTAAATTTAACTGGGACTATGGACGGGCAGAAACAGAAAGCTGAGAATGTTGGGAGATTAGCTTGTGAAATGAAAAGTAGGGTTTGTTTGGATCAGTACCCTGGGGAGCATTTAAGAATGCTAGGAGGTGACTGTTCTGAAGGAGGTTTTGCTATCCCGAGATCAAAATGCAGTCCCAACATCAGGATACAGAAGAACACTCAAGATTGATGGAGCAGAAATGTGGAAAGTGCTTTGAGAGATCTTCAATTAGTCTTTCTAGATGGATTCTAAATAACCCCTGACTTCTTTAAAAGCCTTCTCACTCACATAGCAGCTTGGGTTCATAGTGATACTCAAATGTATCTTGACTCCTCCTTAAAAGTTGCACAACTATCTGCCACAGACCAGTGAATCCCAGGAAATTGTTGGAGCAATTATTCAGGTTTCCATAATGACTATGTTATTCTATGTTTGGAGAAAAAAGATAGTTCATTTTTTCCTAGGGCAGATGAATGGACCAGCTCATCATCTCATAACTCTCTACTAGTAGCCAGAATTTTTTTTTTTTTTTTTGTTACTCAATAAGTCACCTCACCTTAACAATGGGAAGACCAGGGAAATTTTGGATGGAGTCATCTCATGTCTTAAATCACTTGGACATGAATATATCAAAAAAGGGAAGTGTCAGGAGGCTGAAATATGTTCCTGCCCTTCCTGTATTAGAATAAAGATTATTTCTGGCCACTGAGGAACAGCATACACATGATTTCATTTTATCCTCCTCTATCCTTTATTGCTGCAACATCTAGTTCTGTCAGTTTTGGTTCAGTTGCTTAATCTGTCAATGCCACTCACTTTCTGTTCAGCTCTGAGAATTCTGACAAATGCCTACCGTCTTCACTACAATGAAGATATAGAACATTTTCTCTACCCCAAAGAGTCCTAGTGCCTTTGTGTAGTCAAATCCCACCCCAACCCTGACAACCATCCATCTGTTTCTGTTTTTCAGGTCCTTTAACATTCTGCATTTTTCAGATTTGTGTTTTTTAAATGTTTTCTCCCAGTCTGCGGCTTGCTCTTTCATTTTTTAAAAAAAGTGTCTTTCAAAGAGATAAAAGTTTAAATTTTATGAAGTTAAATTTATCAATTTTTCTTACATGACCCAGGCTTTCTGTGTCTTGGTTAAAATAATCTGTCTAACATAAGTTCACAAATATTTCAACTGTATTCTAGAATTTTTTAAATTATAGACAACATCTGAGTATATTATCCATTTCAAGTTAATTTTTGTATAATGTGTAAGGAATTGGGTTGTGGTTCTTTTTAAAAATTTATTTTTCTGAATGCTTCATTCTGTTTTGTTTATCTATGTGTCTGTCTTTCTGCTATTGCCACACTTTCTTCATTGTGGTAGCTTCTAAGTAATTCTAGAAATTGGTGGAGGTCTTCCAACTTTGTTCTTCTTTGCCAAAATTGTGTTGATTATTCTAGATGTTTAAAAATTTTTCATAAATTTTTGAATATGCTTCTTGATTTCTACAAAATAATGCCTTCTGGAATTCTGAATGGAATTGAATGGAATCTATAAATCAATCTAGAGAGAAATGACATCCTACATAGGTCATCCTACAATGTCTTCTGATCCCTGAACAGAGTTTTCATCTTATTTATCTCAGCAAAACTGTGTAGTTTTCAGCACACAATCAAACACATATTTTGTTAGATTTATAATTATTCTATGTTCATGATGCTACTCCATTTCAATTTTTCATTGTGAATACACAGAAATACAAATGACTTAGTTATGTTGATTCTCCAACCTTTCTAAACTCACTTATTCATTCTACCTATTTAAAAAATATATTCTTTGGAATTTTCTACATAGTAATCATGTTGTCTGTAAACAGAAACTTTTATTTAGGTCTTTCCAATGTGTATGCCATTTATATGCACACTTATTGCACTGGCTAGGACTTCCAGTATAGTGTCAGATAGAAGTGGTAAGAGCTGACATCCTTGCTTTTTTCCCAATCTTAGGTGGGAAGCATTCAGTCTTTCATCATTAAGTATAAGGTTAGTTGTAGGTTTTCAGGTTGAGAAGTTCCCCTCTGTTCCTAGTTTGTGGAATTTTTATCAGGAACAGATGTTGGGTTTCTTTCAAGTGTCTTTTTATTGCAATATTTAGATCATTTACAATTAATGATGTTATTGATATCTGTGGATTTAAATCTATCACTTTGCTTATTAGTTTTTGTTTCATCTGTATTTTGTCTTCTTCCTCCTTTTCTGCCTATTTTTTTGATTGAATATATTTTGTGATTTCACTTTGTCTTAGCTACTGGCTTATTATAGTCTATTCTTTCATTTGCTTAGTGGTTGTCCTAGACATTGTTAATTATTATAGTTCACCATCAAATAATAGTACTCCACTTCATTGATAGTGTAATAAGTTTACACCAATACGCTTCCAGTTCCTTCTTCCCATTCTTTGTGCTATCATTGTTACACTTTTTATTTCAACTTGTTAAAATTCCCAGTACTTTATTAATTTTTTTTATGAAGTATCAGTTATCTTTTAGATTGATCAAAGATAACAAAAATGCTTTAATATCTATTGTCATTTTTATCAGTTCCAGAGCTCCTTACTTCTTTGTACAGCTCAAGAATCTGTCTGTTATCATGCCCCTTCATATCCATGCTTTAAAAAGTTCCTTTAACATTTCATGTAGTACAGGTCTGCTGGCAATGAATTTTCTGAGATTTTGTTTTTATAAGAAAATCTTCATTTCACTTTCATTTTAAAAGGTATTTCTCTGGGTGTAGAATGTTGGATTAATAGATTTTTCTTCTAGTATTTTAAAGATGTCACTTCATTCACTTCTGGCTTGCACAGTTTACAATGAAAAGTTTGTTGTAATTTTTATCTTCATTTCTTTTTATGTAATGTGTCTTACTTTTCTCTCTTTCTTTGAGATATCTTTCTTGAGATTTTCTATGATTCTTCAATTTGTAGTTTAATGTCTTATGATTTTTAGAAAATTTCCAACCATTATTTCTTAAAATATTTCTTCTGCTTTTTCTTTCTCTGTCTCTTTTTTCCTTCTAGAATTTCAGACATTTGTCTGTCAGACCATTTGATATTTTCTCGCACCTCTTGGATGTTCTTTTTCTGTTGTCCCCTTACTCCCACTCTTTTTCACTTTGGACTTCAGTTTGGGTAATTTCTGGGGACCTATCTTTAAGTTCACTAATTCACTACCCAGTCCTGTTGAATCTGCTGATACGTCCATACACAGAATTCCTTATTTCTGACACTATGACTTTTATTTGTAGTATTTCCTTCTGACATAATTTTCATCTCTTTGCTTATTTCCCATTTATGAATGCATGTTATCCACTTTTTCCATCAGATCCTTTATCTATCAATCATAGTTATTTTAAGGTTCTCTTTGGTGGTTCCAATATCTGTGTCATCTCTGAATCTCCTGTTGAATGCTTTGTCTGTTGACAATGATTTTTTCCTAACTTTTAATGTGTCTACAAAATTTCAAATGAACCAAAACTTGGTGTCCATGTACAGAACAAGTAGAGACTGAAGCAAATGGTTTCCATGCTTAGAAATAGTTATGCTTCATACACTGTCTGTCTTTTAAATAGGGGAATTGAGACGATCTAATTATGAATTGAGCTTGGTTCAAGTTTTGTTGCTGTGTGTAGTGGTTAGGTCCAGGTGTCAAATTGGCCAGGTGATGGTGTCCAGCTGTTCTGTCGCTGTGGACTTAAGTCATCACATGTGAATGTCATCTGTGACTGATTACATCTGTGGTAGGCCAAGGGGAGTCCCTTCCACAATGAGTGAAACTTAGAAAGAGGAGTCAGAAGAGTTCAGAGCCAGCTCGGACCCAGATGTTCAGAGATGGAGAAAGGATCACCCTGGTGAAAGCTGTTTGAACCAAGAAGCTAGGAGATGTTACTATGTGTTTTCCCACATTAGTAAATTTGCAACTAAATAAATCCCCTTTATAAAAGCCATTCCATTTCTAGTGTATTGCATTCTGGCAGCATTAGCAAACTAAAATACCATGGTTACCTTCGGTGCACCAATAGACTAAATTACTATTGGATGCTTTCTGCTTATGGTGGTGGCAGGGTGTGGAAGTTTCCTCAGTGTGCCCCTTCATCCCCAGCTTTCAGGCATCAGTTCATGCGTGGACTGCAGAGGAACGTTTCTACCCATGTTAGAGCTTCTATTCGTGTTACTGCCTTGATTCTATTTTCTTGTTTCTTGTGTTTACTGCTTTTACGTTGGGGGTATGCTTTTGTCTTCCCCAGCTGCATTTTATTAGATGCTTGCTAGTCTTGTAGTGGGGAAAGGGGGATTTTCTGTTGTTCTGTAAAAGGCTCAACCTTAGGGGGGCCCTATGTGCCTAACCTCATGCAGGGGAGAATTTGTTATTGTGCCTTTCTCCCCTCCCCATAGCAGACAAATTACACTTTGTATTCATGTCAGGTTTTGAGAAAGAGATTTGTTCTGCTCCTTTTCTGGTAGAATAACTCTACTGATAGTAGTTTAGCGTTCTGAGCCCAGGACCAGTGTTAAAGGGTTTTTACTTTTCTTCATCCCTCTCCCAGCAGTAATGGGTCTTTACCTGTATCCCTCTCCAGCACCTTAAGGCTTTTGCTCCTTATGAAAAAATGGTCTAGGTAGGGTGTATGGTGGTTTCATGCCTTTCCTCTCCTGCACAATTACTCCATTGAGGGAGGCTTGCAGTGTCTCCAACCCTGTCCCCAGTCTTTCTTGTGAGTGCCTAGTAGAGGCCTGTGGAAAAGAGATGGTGAGTGACTGTGAACTTCCTTTGTGTCTGGACCTCCATAGATTCTGCACATAGAGCTTTTGGCAGTTTATTAAATTTTTAGCTGATTTCTTCTTATCCACTTCTGTGGCAGCTGACAACTTTTCTGCCATCTGGAAGCCAGAACTTTCATCCCATTTTTCCTTGGAAGGGTCTGTTACCCCTTGGAATTGAAGCTGTTTGGGTGCCCTGACACTTCAGTACTCTGATGGGTTTTTAAAAAACTGTGGTATTGTAGTTTAGCCATCACTTTTTCACTGTTAGTGTGTGAACAATGGCTTATCCAATTTTCTGCTTCCTAGGTTGAAGTGGAATTCCATTTACCTACTACTTTTGAAGTGCCCTTTTGACTCGACAATTTAGTGGAGATTGTTCTATGTCAATTTGTAAAGACATCTAATTGTATTTAATGGCTACTAGTATTCCACTACATAGATGAATCACAATTTAATATATTTCATTTTCTATTTAAGCTTTAGTTCATTCTATTTTTGGATGGATAATATATTGGCATAATTGAAGGTATCAAAATTATGTGAAAAAGATTTTTTCACATAGTTTGTGTATTGAAATGTTCGGTTCCTACTCCTGTTGCCACCTACCTCCTTCCCTCTCACTCCATTTTTTATTAGTTTCGTACTTATTCTTTTTGTTTTTTTATGTAATACAAACTACTATGAATTATATTCTTATTTTCCCATCTTCCTTATTCAAAAAGTAGTTATATATTGTTCTATGCTTTCCTTTCTTAAATTAATATATTCTGGCTCTCTCCATATCAGTACATAGAAGTCTTCCTCATTTTTAAGCAGATGCATAGTATTGTATTGTATTCTATTAACAATTTTCTGGTATTCTAATAGTTGTCTACCTTCTATTCAATTAGTCCTCTAATGATAGATCATCAGGTAATTTTACCTTTTGCTATTACTAACAATGTTACAATGAGCAACATTTTTAATGTGTCACTACTTATGTGCAGTGACAGGTATATCCATAGGGCAGATTCTTCAAAGTTGGACCCTATCCTCTGATGACAGCAATTTACAATTTCTAGCAATGATATACATTGAAGTAGAGAACTTTGTGGCATTTTTGTACATCTTTGTATGCTTTCCAGAAATTTCCTCAGAATAAATTTTTAGATTTTCTTTTCAAATGATATGCTAAAAATACACTCCAGTAAGTTTTAATTATTGATAAAGGTATGTGAATAGTTTTTTCATGGCCTTTAAGCATTTTTATATTATGGTATTCACTTTTCCTTATTGACTGTAAGGCATCTTTATCTATTAAGAATATGAACATGTAGTATATACTCACATTGCAAAACTCTTTCCTAGATTGCATTATTATTTTTTACCTTGGTGGCAGTTAGTTTGTTTTTACCATGTATAAGCTTTGAGTTTTATGAATTCAAATCTGTTAATGTCTTATGGTTTCTCACCCTGGAGTCATATTTTGATATGCCTTCTCTACCCCAAGATTATTAAAGTTCTCTTCTAGCTAAATACCAGTATGATTTTTATGCTTTTATCTTTAATCCCCCTCTGAATTTATCTTTACATATGATATAAAGTAGTTCTTGAAATAAGCTCTACTTTGTCCATAAATTCAAAATGCTACCTTCACCAGAGAGTGATTCAGAGATGTTCAAAATTCTTAGAGCTTTGACTTCTCAACTGGAGCTAAGCAGAACAGAAAAGTGAAGCCCCCACGTGAAATTGGTCTATCTTTCATAATAACAGACAATGAATACAGCAAGTCCCAGTATCTCAAATAATAAAATGTAACGAATTTAAAAATCCAGTAAATTTACTTCAGTAGTAACTTGAAATCTACATTTCAATTAATTTATAGTAATTCTAAATAGCGCTCTGTTGAGGGCAGGTCTCTCTGCCTTCCTGAGCCACAGATTGACAGATTCTATCCCAGGCCTAGGATCTGACTTTCCTGTTCAAGCAACAAAACTATTAAGCATCTTTTGTGTTAGGCATTCAGGCATGTCAAGGTTATGTTTGTGTATTCTGGTTTTATTTTTTCGTTTGAGAATGAAAGTCATTCCATTATCTAGCACTGTTCTGGAGAACTCAGCAAAGTGAAAGTGAAAGTCCTTTATAAATATGAGTATATATGACATTATTAATGAGAGGACTAATTTTCTTTTTTCCTCAGTTTAATAGCAGGGAGACAAGGAAGTTTTCACAAAATCATTCCGGCATTGTTTCAAAAGGTTGAGGGTTTTTAAAGCAGTGTCTGCAGTCTTCATAGAAGGGATTTTATATAATATGAGTCCAAAAGGACTGATAATAGCCAATTAAAGATCCAATCTTCTTCCAATTCTTTAGCAAGGCAGATTCTAAAAGGACTGCAATAGGGTCGATTTTATATTACTAGATAGTGAGCTGGAAGGTGCATAAAAACCCCCAAGGGTTTGGTGTACCAATAAGATAATTCATTAATAAGAACATAAATCTATACCTATCAAACTAAAACTTAAATATAATTACTAGGTTCACCTGGCCATTTTGTTTGCATTCTTTAATATTGTTAATGTTAAAAAAAAGATGCTTGTGCATTCCAAGAGGAGAATAAAAACTTTAAGGAAATTAACAAACATTAATTCTTACTTTGAACATTTGAATCAATCTGCATCTTAAAAGAGGTTCTAAATCAGTTGAAGGTCTGTGGTGTGAAAGGTGAAAAAACACTCACTGGACTGTTAATTCTTATTACGTTCAATTATATATATATTTTATCTTTTCATTTTTTGCATGAGTAGGCACCGGGAATTGGTCTCCTGCATGGCAGGTGAGAAATCTGCCACTGAGCCACCATCGCACCGCCCTATTTTCAATTATATTTTAAATGTGGTTTTAGAACTATCATTTTGTTTAAAACAGTTTAGGTATAAAAGAAACTATAGACTGAAGGTAGTCTATTTTCGGAATTTACTGGCAAAATATCAGATTAAGTTAATTTAAATTATTTGCACACCTCTTGCCTCTGAGCAACTGTGGAATATCTCCATTTGTGCTAATGGCAGCTCTTGAGAAAAGAACCCCATGCAGGCATCTACGGGAACCAATAGGGACAGACTGTAAGTTGACTAAGAAGGTTAATTTTTAAAAAAAATTTTTAAACTTTTTTTTATTGTATAGTATAACATATATACAAAGCAAAAAAATAAAAAAGCATTAGTTTTCAAAGCACTCTTCAAAAAGTGATTACAGGATAGATCCCAGAGTTTGTCATGGGTTACCATACAATCCTCTCAGATTTTTCCTTCTAGCTACTCCAGAATATAGGAGGGTAGAGGCTTAAATACTTTTTTTATCATCACAATCGATTTGTTTTCCTTCTTTTTTTTTTGTGAGAAATAACATGTATACAAAAAAAAAGGTATAAATTTCCAAGCACAGCACCACAATTAGTTGTAGAACACATTTCAGACTTTGACATGGGTTACAATTTCACAATTTTAGTTTTTACTTCTAGTTGCTCTAAAATACTGGAGACCAAAAGAGATATCAATTTAATGATTCAGCATTCATATTCATTTGTTAAGTCCTATCTTCTATGTATAATTCCACCATTACCTTTGATCTTTCCATAACTCTCTTTGGGGTTGTGTGGGCTAGTGGTGATTCTCAATTTTGGAAATTGGAAGGGTCTGTCATTAATATGGGGTAGGGAGATGGAACTATCTGATGTTCTGGAGAGGCTGGGCTGGGTGTCAGGACTTATCTGGACCAGGGACCCATCTGGAGGTTGTAAGTTTCTGGCAAGTTACTCTAGTGCCTGGAACCCTTATAAATTGCCTTGGGTGTTCTTTAGGATTTGCTGGAATGGTCCTGATTAGGGGTTGGCAGGTTATGATAGGTAGCAAGGTCTGCTTGAAGCTTGCATAAGAGCAACCTCCAGAGTAGCCTCTCGACTCTATTTGAAGTCTCTCTGCCACTGACTTTATTAATTACGCTTTTTTACCCCCATTAGGTCAGGATGTAATTGTTGATCCCACGGTGCCAAGTCTGGATTCAACCCTGGGAGTCCTTTCCCATGTTGCAAGGGAGACTTTCACCCCTGGATGTTATGTCCCATGCAGAAGGGAGGGCAATGATTTCACTCGCAGAGTTGGGCTTAGAGAGACTGGGGCCACATTTGAGCAACAACAGAGGTCCTCCAGAAGTAACTCTTAGGCATGCCTATAGGTAGTCTAAGCTTCTATGCTACCTGCATAAGCTTCACAAGAGTAAACCTCATGATCGAGTGCATGGCCTATTGATTTAGGTGCCCCTAAAGTTTGACACAGTATCAGGGGATTCCCTGATGGTAAGGTGTAATAGTTCCATAATCTTTCTCCCCTCCCTTAGGGGACTTTGTCAATACTTTGTGATTATCTGGTAGAAGGTTAATTTTGATTGCAGTGATTACTCGTCTGTTCTCCAAGACATGGGTATGCTAAGCTGGGAATCCCAGATACTTCCTTCTCAGAGTTCTTACAGGCTTTTATTCTTTCCATTGCTCCTGCAGTCAACGTAGTGTTAGTTCTTGACAACTGGGTCCTGATGCTTTCTGACCACAGTAACAAATCTGTTTACCTATCCTTTACCTGGTGCCAGTTTACTTCTCCTAAACGTGTGCATGTGGGAGGGGAGGGAAGGGGAGGGGAACCCGAACCCTGATACCTAGTTTTTCTCACTTTCCAGTTATGACATTGTCTCTTTACATAATACACCCTTCATAAGTGACTTTCCAAACTATTTCCCTTAATTTAGTCTTTAAACCTCCATTCTGGCTTACTGCCTGACTCATTAATTCCCCCAAATACCAAGAGTATTCCCTGCCTTTGGGTATTAGGATCAGGCATAGCTGTCTTTCCCAGCATTTTAAATTTATAATAGTAAGCCCTTCATCTGATGTCTCATAGCACTTATTTTTTGTTCTGCTCAATAGTCTCATTACGCTTTTATTATTACCTAGTGTTACATTTCGTGTGTGCATGTGTGTGCATGTGCATGCATGCATGTGTGTGTGTGTGTGTGTGTGTGTGTGTGTGGTTAGAAGTACTCAGTTACTGGGAGGAAGTACAGCTGTGGACTACAAATACAATTCTTAGATGAATATGCATCTTCAAAAGGGAGTCTGTTAGCTATTTTTTAATGCTCACATTATCTAACATAGACCACACATTTACAATAATAAATAGTGGATAGTAAAATTACCCTCGCTATTTATGATAGCAAGTTTGCTTTCTTTGGGATGGAATTATAAGGTCACACTATATACAATTTCTGTTTTTATAGGTCAATAATGGTTGCATTCTGGTCAGTTTCATGTACCCAGCATGGCAGTATTGGTCAGCTCAGGGTAAGTAGTAACTTTTATTTAAGCTACTACTCAAGCTTTTAATCATATTAAAATGGAAGAATAAATTAATTATTGTTTAACAAATGCAGTTGATTTGAAAGATATAGAATTACTAGGAGAAAGAGGCCATAGTTTATGAACACTTGAAGAGAGCTGCAAATCAAAGTCAGTATGCGATGATGCTGTGAAGCACATTTGTAATTCAGCTAAAGATTATGATTCTCCACCAGTGAAAGAGTCTCCTATATCAGTCAGCAAAGCATGGTTTAGTGAAGTAAAAGACATGGACCTGTGCAGGGACCCGGGTTCAATTCCCAGCCCATGCACTTCCCAAACAAACAAACAAGCACCCAAAGAAATGAAAAACCAAATAGAAAATCCAGCAAATGGTGCTGAAATGATAACACATGGAAAAAGAATGAAATGTGCCCCCTGCCATACAGTATACAAAAAAAAAAAAGAGAGATTGACCTGGATTATTTGACTTTCACCTGCGGTGTAACCTTACACCTGGTACTAAGACTTGCTGAGATGTGGTTTCCTCTTTTTTAAAACTTGAGTGATGATATTTATTTATAGGGCTGAGATTCTGATTATATTTATAAAGAGTAGCACAAAATACATAACCGATCAATCATGATTTTGGTTACTGTTGTGATTGTCTTCATAATCATTAATGTTACCATGACTAGTTTATTAATCATTCTCATTTTTGGTATCACTCTCCCCTTATTATAATCTAGCTGTTTTGGACTTGTCTCATTTTCTGAACTGCACCTGAAAGATTCAGTAAAGTTTGTATTTAACATTAAGTAGTAATATTACAAATTATTATTTTCCTTTCTTTAAGTAGCACGCTGTTCTCCAGGAACTTGCTCCTGCTATTCTCAGATGAAATATTTTCCTCCATCTTGCATGCTTAATTTTCCTTGAGGATGAATCCTTCAGTGTAAATGTGAGTTTCTTAGAGAGACAAGTACTGAACCCCTAAATAGGTTAGGGAATCCTGTTTTACCCTTTTAGAGTATCCTGATTTTTACAAGTGTAAATTTTCTATGACACTTATAACTGCTCATCCAGTCTATTGCTTCTATTGGATGATAACAGGGATCAGCAAAATTTCTCTGTGGAGAGCCAGATCTTACAGGCTGTATAGTCTCTGTCACAGTTATTCAACCCTACATTACAGCTCCAAAGCAGCCACAGGCAACATGCAAATGACTGAGCATGGCTGTGTTCCAATAAAACTTTATTTATAAAATCAGGCAGTGGGCCAGATTTGGCCAGCAGGCTGTAGTTTGCTGACCCCTGGACTATAAATTCCTTACACCTGTTTTATTTGCTGCTGTATTCTAGTACTACGATAGTGCACACACCTCATCGGTGCTCGATAGATATTTCCTGAAAGATTGAGCTGTTACATTACTGACAACCAAGCCCAACCTAAACATAAACAGTTCACCCAAGCTGCTAAGCACACTGACAGCGAGTCAGTGGTTTGGAAGGCTTTCCTCGTAGAAGTTTCTCATATTCCCTCCTCTCCATTCGGATAGATGCCATCGAAGGCCAGCGCTTTAGTCATTACAAATCTCTCTGCATCTGCATTATCAACTCATGAAATCTGAGTCTTTTCAAAGCTTAGGGTAGGAATGATCAATTAGGGTATCGATTGCAAAAATAAAATAAATGAGGAACTAGACTTAGGAGAACAATTTGGGAAGTACTACACTTAAGAAATATGAAGATTTGCATGCACCACACAGATGGAGCGAGAACCCCAAAAGGAGCCTATGTGATATGTCCATGAAAGAATTGTATTTGATGGAAATACATGCATAAACAAATAAAGTAAAAGGAATACAAATGTACAAATGGTGTTAAGAGTTTTATACCTTGGTAAAAATCAAATCATTACCCAACATAGATAAAATTACCCTAAAAGGCCAACAGACCAATAAAAGCTGCAATTAAAGCCTCTGTGATGCTTCTGAAGTCTCGCTATTAAAGTCCTGCAAAGGAATACCTCAGTATTTTGTTGTTGACTGGAAACACAGGGTTATAACAGAAAGAGAAATAATTATGGGAAATTTTCCAGGCTTAGCCATTTTTTTCCTTTCTCTCCTCCATTCAAAATATCTGCCCTAGTTTCAATGTACTAAGTAAGTATAATAGGGATGAAAATTACTGGGCATAGAATTAATTACTTTTAGTTCAAACACTTGTGTGACTTTTAGGACCTCATCTCTAAGTCTCAGGCTTCTATTGTATAAAATGGGCATCATTTATATTTCCCTGAGTTAATTATTGAGCCTTTGAGATGTCCCTTAAAATGAAACAAAACAAAATTACATTGAAATCTATAAAGTGTTAAATAAATATAAGTTGTACTAAGATGGCATAGGCAACAACATAACTGATACCTTCCAGTAACGTAAGTTAATTTTTTACAGCAACTTTCAATACAATAATCTAAAATAGTCACTTATTATGGGAGTTGCATGGACTTTGACAATTAGTAGAGGATTATTGTCATGGTGGTGTCTTAACACCTGAGAGGAAGTTACCTTCTTGATTTTGTTTTCTACATGGCAGTATCAGATTTAGGGAAAATAAATGACTTGAACAATTATAAATAGAATTTATCATAATGTCTAAGCATTTGTTGGATGGATGAGTGGATTGATAAATGATTGAATAAATGGATGGTCGAAACCAACTGCCAGATTATCTCTGCAGATAGATTAGATAGTGCTATGGAAAAACAAAAGCAGAAGTAAGTTTGAATTCAGAATATGAGCAACTGTTGGGCAGCTCATTTATTGTCCCCAAATTTTACCATGTTTGACATGTTCTACTCAGGTATTAAGAATTGTATGTGGATGAACGCCCATCTTGGATAGTGAATGCACTGGGATGGTGAAGAGTTAAGTAAATATTTAGATTAAACCATCAAGTGCACTTGGCTGCTTCATCACTCAGTTAGCTTTTTGAATTAATTTTAAGTCTACTAGGCAGTGATTTAGGCTTTACAAATATACACTCCTTAACTCTATCTTCTGAACAGCTAATATTGGCATTTAGTGTCATACTAAGTGTCAGAATCTGGACAGGTCCTTGAGATAAAGAGATGAATAAGACACGGTCTCTAAACTCTTTAAGAGGATGGGCTGTCATGCGATGCTGACACAATAAACTAATGGCAAAACATTGTGGAAAATGCAAGTTAAAGGTAAGACAAAGATGTCAAGAGTGCATGAATCGGTTAAGGGACTAAATGGGGAAGGAGGAGAATATTTTGTTAACAAATGATGTTCATAATTCTTAAAAATACTTAATCCCTGCAGGGTTAAAACATGGTTTGCTTTTTTTCTCTCCGTGTTTTGCTATCTGATGTATAGAATCATTCAGGGAATCACAAACTTTTTTTTAAAATCGCAAACTTTTAAAAGGAGACGTTGTATCAATGGACATCTATATAGTGGTTCAGAACCCTGGGACTTTGGTGGCCTTTGACTTCCAAGACCTAAGAAGTGACATCATGGGCAGGAAACACTAGTTATGGAGATATCCTCTGCTCTTATAACCTTTTCTTCCGCGCTTCTTAAACTGCAGGGCAAATAATCTGAGCATGTGCAGAAAACTGTGACTCTTCTTGTCCTTTAGATGACCTTTGAGATACCAGGAACACAGGTCACCTCCATTGGAACCAAGATTACAAGGACAGGGAGACATTGGAAGCAAATCAAAAGTTAGACGTTCTTTCAATAAGGAAGATCCGGCCTAAAATCCACTCTACCACACATGGAGAGCTCTATAGGGAATCTTCCAACTTCTGTCCCCTCCTCTCACCTCCCATTCCCATGAAAATCTCCCTTTACTCTTGGATCGGACAGACAGATTTGTCTCCTGTCTCCATGCTGGTAGACCCTGCACTAAAACTCTTTTTTTCCCCTCAAAATCCTCATGTCCTAGTATTGGCCTCTGTGCTGTTGGGCGGTGAGCCCCTGTTTGGTAACATAAGCAAATCTCTCACAGGTGTGCTTTTTCTCTTCCCCTGGGGAGAGGTCTCAAATAATTCATAATTTTTAAATGTGTCTGCCCTCAAATAAAAGGTGGATGAAAACCAATGCTTAGTCTAATCCATTTACTTCACTGCTGGGTCCAATGGGTCCAATGACTTATCTCTGTACTTCCATAGGACTTCATATAGTTCTCTAATAAAATTTTATCATAGCACCTGCTTCCTAATTGTTTCTTTGCCTACTTACACCTTACTTCCTCATTCTCCCTCCAACAAGTCTAAGAGTTACTTCAGCCTAAGACTTTTGTTTTGTTTCCAGTCATTCTTTCATTGAGGCTCTCCTTGGCACAGATAATTATTGAGTGAGACAAACCATGGCTCCTGTTTTCACGGCATTTCCTCTGTGGTATTCCTGATACGACTGACAGCGGTTGAATTTAATTGAAGTAGGCAGTAAATATGGGTTCAAATTTGTTCAATATGAGATTCAGATGCAATCTATAATTTTTATTTTTTGTCCTATAAGCTAACATTAATGATTTACTTGATTTATTGGAAGAAATTATAGTCATTTTGCTTCTAACTGCATGAATGGAGTCTCCTCCCATACATGAACAGAGAATGATACACAGATAACACATCAGTTTGGAGCTTCATTGTTATACTTCATATGTTACAATTAATACCTCTGCAAGATAGGCTTGAAAATGTTAAGAAGCTGTTGTTTCCATCCACATAGGATAGCTGGCACCATGCAATGGGAAAGCAGTAGGAACCTACTAAGCTTCTCTTAGTACTAATATTCAAACTTAGTGGTGGGACAGGCTATACACAACAATATGACTATTAAAAAATAATTGTCGCATTTACACAGCTCATACGAATAGCTGATTTCTCAAATAGTTTCATCTGTTTATATTTTAGTTTACATATCTTCAAGCAAATATATAAAGGATATATTACATATTTCAAGCTAGATCCATGTCCTGCACCCTCCAAACAAAAATCTGCTGCCTAGGAAACTGCACTTACAAAATTACACAGAACAAAAAATTCCCTATTATAAATTTTCCACACACACACCACTCTTCACACAAATAGAAACATGTACCCGTGATTAAAATAATTTGAATGATCTGAAAAGATATTGATGAATCATATCGGCTAATAGTTGCTTTAAATTTTTGACACAGAAATCTCCCATACATGGTTCCTTAACAGTTATGTAATAAATAACCAAAGGTTAGTGTGTCTTTTAAAAATGGACTTGAAAATTGATGGCTGTACAGTCTTACATTTTCAACTCATGACTTTTTTAAGTTGATGACAAATAATAGAGGTTAAATAGTTCTGATGAGAGAATAGTACTGGGAACATGAAGATGTGTTCTACAAGAGGGAAGACAAATTAGCTTACGTTTGGTGATCTCCAAGTGGTCTCTGTCCAATGGACTTTAACAGGGGTTCTGGCCGGATTGATACTTTTGGTGACGTTTTGGGGCTAGAGTCCGATTCTCCACTCTCCTCATCTCCCATGGCTTTAATATAGCTCCCACTTCTCATTCTCCTGCAGGGTATTTCCTCATCTTTACCACCAGTTGGGTACCCTCCCCATTCATCTTGAGGCACCTAGGACAAAACAGGTTACAGCATAAGCATCAATCTTGTCATCCAGAATTTTATCAGTGACTCTTTCAGGGAATAAATGCTCCACAAATTCCTTGAAGACCCTTCCTTTATGGTCATTTATTTAAAGTTAAACAGAAAAAGATAGATCCTTCCAGAACTCCGTCATTCAAATCCTTAAGGACATTAAAATAAAATTGTTTTTTTTCCCCCATTATAAAAGTGATAGATAACTGTTGTGGGAGATATAGGAAACTGTTAGGAAAATTGAAGGAGAAAAAACCCATTTGTAATCTCAGCAGCCAGAAATAAAACACTGCTAAGACTGAGATTTATTTCCTTCCGGTATAAAAGGAAATTGAAACTTGAGAAAATTGAAAAAAAAAAAAGTTATTCAGTGTGGAGAAGAAGGAAGAAGAAGAAATAGTAGAGGAAGAAGAAGAAGGAAAAAAATAGAAGAGGGGAGTGAGAGAGCAAAGGAGAAAAAGGAGGAGGAGAAGAAAATGAGGAAGAAGAAAATACTTATACTGGAAATTTACCCTTTAATTGCAGGCTGAAAAAAAAGAGCAGCTATTAAACTCTAGAAGTTGAATTATATCATATCTGCATTCATAAAAGAGAAAGACAAATGCAACTAGTCACGTCAAGAGCTGATTAGGACAAAGCTGAGCTACAAATGCATGTTATATATTATCAGCAGAATACCACTCAGTACTTTTGTGGTAAGCAGGCTAAAACCACAAAGATGATAAAGCACGTCGGTATATTGGCATTTATCAACCATACATGAAACTTGAGATCCTTACTCTGCAACAAACAAAATATCATGGAACTTGTTTAACAGGATGCTTCCAAAAGTGTGAGCCTGTTCTATGAAGCTCAGGTACTGATTTCTTTTCCCAGAGGTTCTTTGGCTAAGGACAGCTACCTGGAGCCTCTGGATAAAATTGACTCAAAGGTCAAATTCACATTTTTTAAAAAAGCGAAAACAAAACAAAACAGAAACAAAAAAACAAAACCACCGCCAGCACCATCAACAAAAATAACAAAACTCCACAATGCAATCGCTACGTGTAGGGAATCCTAAGCCTTCACTTAGCATACCCTACAATCACATACGACCACGTGGTAAAAGGACCTACCCATTACTTCATTCTGCTGGAGAAGTGCAATCTCTCAAAATTACTTCACCAAACTTGCTGCTTATATGGAAAGAAAATAACGAAATTGCTAATTTAAAAAATCTCCAGAGTGGGTGTTCTTCCCACAGTAAGTGGTTTAGATACACTTATGTATATTTTAAAAATATTCTTCTAAAAAGAATTCTACTATCTTTCCAATCTTGATATTGCTAGTGAGCCAATTAGTCAAGCGCTTTCACAAGAGTTAAGTGCCTTGTTTGGGAAGGCAAGCACCTTTTGTTCGCTTCCTTAAAACGCATGATTATAACATTGCTTTAGAAGATCAGAAATCTTCCATGTTACAGCTCAGGAAAGGAAACCAAGGGAGAAGGATAAAAGTACTGCTTATTTGTATTACTAATACATTCTGCACTTCCAGACTAGTCAAGGAGAAATTCTACTGACAAGTCATCCAATGTGACAAGGTGAAAGTACCTTGATGAAATGAAATCCCCCAAGGACCCTGTGGATAATGATGTAGATGGATTTTATCTGTAGTTCTGGTTGTTTGCCTTTTCTAAAGAACACTCCCTCGAGTCCCTTCACGTTCTCTGGAATCACAAAGTAACACCTCAGCCACATGTAGCACCGATCCAGACATTGCTAGGGGGAAAGGGCTTAATAAAATGGAATTCCAGGTTCTCATTCCAGCTTGGACTCCAGGAAGCTATGTGACTTGGAGGACTTACAAAGCCCGGTCTCTGCAAGGGTAAAACAGTAAGAATGGAATAGGTGATGCCTATGATCCTTTTCAGCTTGGTATTTCTAAAATCTTTATGACACGCTGCTTCATGCAGACCTCCACATTGAAAGAGAAATGCAGCCATGTTGAAAGGGCATTCTGAAATATTAAAGACCCAGAAAAGGCAAAAGTCATATGGATCATATTGCAGAGCAGTTATAACCTGTAGGTTAAATGAAATAAATGCCTGGTAAAGTATAGCGCTCTTTCAGTAAGGAATTAGCCATTAAGAAAATAGACATTAATTTATGCATGTGGAATATTGGTTTCACAGAAGATGTCGTTTCCTGACCGTGCAGCTTCTGAGCACTGGAAAAAATGACTAATGAAGAATGAAGAAATAACTGCTCTGGGCATTTAACAATTTTTATCTCTAAGTGTTCATACCAAAAGTCAGGTTACAAAAATGAAAAAAAAAAGATAAGGGGGTGCAAGGGTGGTTCAGTGGTAGAATCCTCGCCTGCCGTGGGGATTCCCGGTCTATTCACTTATCAAAAACAAAGAAACAAAGAAGCACAACAAACAAACAAAAAAGAAACAAAAAGTCAATGAATGGTGCTGTAATAATGGGATACTCACAAAGAAAAAGAATGAAATGTGACCCACAGCATACAAAAAAAAAAAAAAAGATAATTGCCAATATGGGGAAAGATGCAGTGAAGCAGACATTTTCATATTCTGCTATTATGATTGTAAATTTCACCCAATCTTTATGGCAGTAATATTCAAAGACTTAAAAATGTCCATGCCCTTTGACCTAGCAACTAAACCTCCACAAATGTATCCTAAGGAAATAAGGTTTAATTCCAGGGAATGGTGAGTTATTCATTAAGATGAAAAGAGGAAATATTAATACCTTTTTATAGAAGATTATTTAAAATATTTTTTACAATCACACAATGGATACTCCTCAGCCACTGAAAATATTGCAGAAGAATATACATTTTGTTGTAGAAATATACTCATCGGAGGGGGGAAGAGCAATTTTAAAGTGCAACATATACCCAGTGTTTTTAAAACAGTACAAGATATACACCTGCATTATGCATAGACAAATATCTGGAAGGATCTGTAAAAGGGATTATCACTGGGAGATAGGGATTATGTTTTCTTTTTAATTGTTTTTCTTTTATATTTTTAAATTTTCTGCATGGGACGTATTTGCTTTAGTAATAAAAAATAAACTTATTCTTAATTTAAGAAAAACCATAGTCCTCAAGGACATTTCATTTCAGTAGAGGAGATAGTCATGAAATGAAAAGATTTATAATATAGTTTAAAAATGGCAAAAGAAGCAAGAGCAGGAGTAAAATAGAGAAAGGATCAATAGAAGCTTTTGTAGAGGGGGAGGTAATTTAGAAAGGCTTTCTGGAGGTTAGGTCTATGGCTCTAAAGAACAAATTAACTTGACCAGCAAAAATGTAAGAGGAGGGGGTGGGAGTAAAATTGGCAGAATAAACAGAACAGAGGCAAGTTACACAACTCTCTGTCTTAGAAAAAGCACAGGAACTTCAGTTCTGCTGGCACTGAACATCTGAGAAAGAAGTTATAGAAAAGGAGACCATGGGGTTAGCCGAGGACAGATCAAGAAGGGGTCCATGTGCCATATTTAAGGACAAATTCGTTTTGGCAGGCATCTGAATTTTTTGTGAATTAAAAACATATTTTTGTAAAAAAATCAAACTAAAGATTTTTCCCAGAAGACTGTGAATTAACTATCAGATGAAACCAGCTTGTAATTTTCTTAGTTTCTTATTTAAGAAGCCAATTACCCAGTTTTTGACAGAAATTTTAGTAGAAAAGAGTATAAACCAGTCTATCTCAGATTGTGAATTCAAGTACTACACAAGAATTACAAAGCATATGTGTATTGATTAGTTTCAGGTGTCAACCTGGCCAGGTGACGGTGCCCAGCTGTTCTGTTGCTCTGGATTTAAATCATCACCACGTGAAATTCATCTAAGGATGATGTAGGCCAAGGCAAGTGCCTTCCTAAATGAGTGAGGCTTAAAGGTGAAGTCAGAAGAAAGAGAAACAACCCAGCACACCTCAGCTCAGTGCTGACATACACTCAGACATTTGGACTTGTAGAGAGGAAACACCCCAGGGAGAGTGGTTTGAACCCAAAAACTGGGAGAGAGGGCCAGCAGATGTCTCTGTGTGCTTCCCTTGTGACTGAGAAGCCCAGATGAATGCTAGCTGCCTTTTCTCTGAAGAACTGTAAATTTGTAACTAAATAAATCTCCTTTATAAAAGCCAACCCATTTCTGGTGTATTACCTTCTGGCAGCCTTAGCAAATGAAAACAATTTTGGTACAAGAGAAGACGGGTACTGTTGTGTTTGCAAATATCAAACATGTAGGAACAGCTTTTAAATGGATAAGGGGAGGATTCTGGAAGAATTGTGAGGAGCTTGATAGAGAAAGCCTAGATGGCTCTGAAGAGACTGTTGGTAGAAATATAGACTCTAAAGATACTTCCACTGCAGATTGGAAGGAGAGCAACCCTTGCTTTGACGTGGCAGAAAGTTTGGCAAAATGGAATCCTGGTGCTGAATGGAAGGAAGAACTTGTATTCAACAATAAGAGATGCTTGGCTGAGGAGATTTCTAAACTGAGTGTGGAGGACATGGCCTAATTTCTCCTTACAGCTTGCAGTAAAATGCGATGAGAGAGACAAATTAAGAACTGAACTTTTGGCTTCAAAGAAACCAGAAAGTGATGGTCTGGAAAATTCTGGGCTTCTAGAAAGTGAGACCCCAGAACAGTACCCCACATGAGGAGTTCACCCAACGTGGAGCCAGTCAGTCATTACAGGACAAGTGAAGACTGGAAGTGGAGTTATCCAGAAAGGATTTGTGAAAGGTCCTATTGTCTGATGCCTTCAATCCCTTATGTTGCATGCCAAGTCAACAGTTTTTTTTGCAAGACCTGTATAAACAGAATCACTGCCAGAAAAGGGATAGATTGAAGGAAGAACAGCCTCAGAGGCAGAACCATGGATGTTATTCCGAAGCCAAGGAATCTCGGGCCATAAGAGTGGATACACCTGTGCATGCAGAGGGGGTGAGTGTGCCCCAGAGTAGAGGGTGGACCTTCCACCTCGATGTTCAGGAGCAGTTCTGGTGCCCCAGGCCTTGGAGAGGTGGTGCATATTCCCTGGGGGTTGGGGGGAATCTGGCTGCCATCCCATTGTTCTGAAGGGGTTGAGCATGTGTTCTGGAGATGGCAGAGAATCTGGGTGTCAGCCAGATGCTTAAGGAGGGTAGGGCCAAAAAAAAAAAACGTGCTCTTACAATATTTCCCAATGTTGCAACCCTCATCCCAAAGTCTGGAGAGAATAGGGCCAGTACCTAGGTCCTTGGAAAGGGTGGGACTGCTGCTTTCTAAAGCCCCAAGGATGAATGACTCTCAGACTTTGAAATCCAATTGCCCTGCAGGTTTTTGGAATTGTTTAGGTCCAGTGACCTGTCTTTTCCTTCCAATTTCTCCCTATGGCAATGGGATTGTTCATCCTATGACTGTTCTTTCTTTGTATATTGGAGGCAGATATCTTGCTCTAAGTTCACAGGTCTATAGACGAGGAAAATTTTGCTTTAAGACAGACCATGCTCGTAATTGGCTTTGATGAGATTTTTTTACTATTTTTGAGTTGCTATTGTATTTGTATTGTTAATGGAATGATTCAAGGCTTTTGCGATATTGTGACAGAATAAATTTATTTTGCATATGGAAAGATTTAGTGCATTGTTTGCAGGACAGATGAGCATTATTTGGCAAAAAAAGTCTGTTATTGTTTTCTATTTAGAGATTAAGTATGGTTTAAGGTGATGTGTATAGTTTCCAAGTTGACAAAGGCTGGACAGGTGATAGGTTCAGGTACTATCATGGCCAGATGATGGTGTCCAGTTGTTCTGTTGCTGGGGACTTAAATCATCAGCATGTGAAATCCATCTATGGATGATTACATCTGAGATCAGCTAAGGGGAGTGCCTTCCTCAATGAGTGAGAAGTCAGAAGAAACAGCAGCAGCTCAGCTCAGCTCAGCAGTGCTCAGCAGCCCAGCACACCTCAGTTCAGTGCTCAGAGCTGACTCAGATCCAGATATTTGGAGATGCAGAAAGAAATCACCCTGGGGAAAGCCTTTTGAATCCAGAAACCAGCAGATGTCATTGTGTGCCTTCCTATGTGACAGAGAATGCCAGAGGAAAGCCTACTGCTTTTCCTCTGAAGAACTATAAATCTGTAACTAAATAAATCCCCTTTATAAAAGCCAGTCCAACACTTGAGTATTGCATTCCAGCAGCCTTAGTAAACGAAAATAATATGTCTTAAGACAATCAAAAGAAAAGAAAAGCAATACTAAAATGCCACTGTGGTTCAATAAATAAATCTTTCTGTGATATGTTACAGTGTTAAAAACTGGCAGGTGAATGTATGAGTGGCCAAGTATATGTTTTAAATCAATAAGTGGCTTTATAGACTCCAGTGACTGACTGACTGAATGAATGAATTCATCTTCATAACAGCTCCCAGCCTTTGTAAATTCAATTTTCAGTCTTGACTGCATTTACTTATAATTCATTACTCTAATTAACTGCTTGCATAGAACCACGAGTGATATTTATAATTTCTAAAAAAGCATTTTCCTAAGGTTGACATTAGTGTACATTTACATATATTCTATGCTTTGCTTTAAGGATAGTTGAGCACTGCATATTAAAATATCTTTCCTTTCAAGTGGCAAGCACAGGTGAAAGGGGCAGAATTTTATAATAATATTCTCTTCGAGGTGTTAAAACCAGGGAAGAAAAATACCATCAAAAGCTGTGTTTCCCTTAGGGATATGTCTTCTTTATTCTTTAAACAAGTTAAAAATTTTTTTAAAAGTCATACAATGTACGCTAGCTATTGGGAATATAACCGAAAGCTGGGTGGATGGGCTCTTCACATTCCAGATTTTTAGTGTCAATGGCAATGTGGGCACCCTCTAGGGGTCATTTTGGACAAGTATCTGGGGCAGTTTTGACTGTGACAGCATTCGACATGAGAGGCATGGGTCTGCATTCAGTGGGGTCCAGGTATAACTCTTTTTCTTGAAACCATGAAGCAATCCCACCCAATGAAGAGTGTCTCATGTTCTGCATGACTCTGAAAGCCTGCTATCTTGCATATAAGCCTTGACTCTCCAAAGCCCCTGAATGCCTTTCAAAATACACCTCCATCAGTCTACATTTGCAGTTCTCTCAATTATGGTATCCTTTACTCGGAAGCAAGCATCCAAATACTTCATTCTGGACACATGTGTAGTTACACCCAGGCCTTTTCATAGCAAAATATGTTTTTAGTTTAAAAATTACTTTCCTTTCATTTTAATTACATTAGAGTTAGGGCATTATATATATTTTTCAAAATTGTGTGCGTAGGTAGTTATACATGAATTTCATTTTAAAATAGTAAAGGAGACATTGCGAAATATTTGTTATAAGTTGGCACACTCAGTTTGATGAGTTTAAAGAACCATTCTCATGGATAGGAAAGCTGTTGAAGAAACAATTCCCTGAATGTGCCACAAATGCAAGGAGATTGGGTAGCACACAGTAAGATTCTCTATACAATTTTGGTAGGTTCTGAAAAGACAAGATGTCCCTCCAAAATTCTTCTCAGCTGAGCTCAGTAGAACCTGGAAGGCAGGTGATGTTGGGGAAAGGAAATGAGGGATATAGAGGACTAGATGGTGTTCTCTACAGGTGACAATGTCAGCAAATCCATGGAGCTAAAAGAAGGTTAGAGTGGACAGAAAGCAGAATGCCAGCAGCAGAAGGAGAGTGTCTAGGAAGGGGAAGGGGGGAAGTAGGGCCCATTAAACTCTCAGAAGGAGTACTTAGGTGGACAGAGAAACAATATATAAAAAATATATTAAAAATTAATAATATAATAATTTAAAAATTTAAAAAGCTGGTTTTAGAATCACATCCATGTTTACCTTCTAAGCTGTACTTTCAGAAAGTTTGTTGTAATTTACATAGGTATGTTGGATCCTAAGAGACGTGCACGGAGAGGTGTCTTAGAGGATCAATTATATCAGTGCCAAACTCAGCACCAAGCCCAAGTTACTGTTTTCAATCCAGTTTTTATAAGCTAAAATTTCTTCCCTTCTTCTCCCTTCCTTTCTCCTCCTTTCCCTTCTTATCCTTCCACGCCCCCCTCCTGCTCCCTCCCTTTCCTCCCTCCCTCCCTTCCTTCCTTCCTTTAGACTCATTCTTCTAGTGTCTTTATATTTGAAATCTAAAAAATTAGATTCCAACTGTATGCTCAAATGTATTCTTCTGACTTGAAAAAGTAAATGCAGCTCAACAAAGGATTGATAATTTCTAGAGCGGGGAAGATGTGCTGCTTGCAGATCAGTTCAATTTCAAATCAACTCAAAGTCACTGAATGAGAACTTAAAGGAAGTAACGTAGGATTAAAAAATGAGTGGTTAAGTTCCCTGCCCTCCAGGAGATCAAAGGTTAGTGAGAGTGACACTGTGTAAGCAATTCTGTGTAGCACAAGGTAGTGACAAGTGAGGTAGCTGAGGTTTTATAAAGCTTTCCAGGAATACAGAGGCCTTGGAGAAGGCATCTAATGGGTGAACTGGGGATGACTTCATGGAGAAAGAGGCACTGAAACTGCATCTTGAAGACTTGGTAGTTTAAGTGAGCTCTGATGCATCTGTCTCAAAATATAAGATGGTTAATCTAGTTGTTTCTCTTATTAATTTGTGAATAGAGAAATTTTTCAAGGGAAAGAACTTCTTTTTTTTAAATGATTATCTTCTTGGGCAGTCTGTCTTCTTCCACATGCAGCCCTTGACAGTCTCTTTTGATTCACCACACCCAACTGGTATTATCAAACTCTTTCCTTCCTCTCACCTTTATGTCTTATTAGGAAGGCATCCTATGCACCCCCTGGTACCAGGACAGGTACTGACCGGACCCCCTGTGCGCTCGGTATCACTATCATTCACTAGTCACAGAAT
The DNA here is from genome assembly GCA_004026745.1 of Myrmecophaga tridactyla. Lineage (NCBI taxonomy): Eukaryota > Metazoa > Chordata > Mammalia > Pilosa > Myrmecophagidae > Myrmecophaga > Myrmecophaga tridactyla. The sequence goes on along the minus strand of PVIY010012840.1, from coordinate 1,685 downwards.
CCTCAAACAATGCAGACGCTGTGAGGCGCCACCCCGATCCTTCCTTCAGGACCAAGGCACTCACTCCCCTGAGTCTCTCTCCAGGGAGTACCCACAGCAGGAGAGAGAGCTGCCTTGCCCAAGTGTGCTTCTCCTCCCTGGGGAAAGTCACATCCAATGACCAATGGATATGGATGGTCCAACGGGAAGCCTCCTGGCCTTAATTCTGGATGTGTCTGAAGGTCCTTTCCAGCTCCCACGTTCCCTGCAGAAGGAGCTAAGTCCTCTGTTGTACTTCAACCTCTCACACTGTCCTATCATGCTTCCCTCAGTCCCTTATAGGTGTTTTCATGGAAAACATATCTCAATAAACCACTGGCACATAAATCTCCATCTCAGAGTACTCTACCAGCACCCAGAGCAAGAGGCAGGTATGATTATACATCCATTTATGTCCACAGGAAAAAATGATACAGTGTCTAAGTATCTTTCCATGGTCACAAAGCTAGTGAGTAGCAAAATTCAAATCCACGTCCATTTTATTCCAAATCTCATGCTTTTAGGATTACCTCAGTGGTTCTCAGCTGGAGGTAGTTTGCCTCTCAGGTAATATTTGACAACGTCTGGAGAATTTTTGGTTATCATCAAAATGGGGGTGCTACTGGAACTAGTGCGTAGAAGCCAGCGGAGCTGTTAAACATCCTACAATGCATAAGACAACCCCCACAGCAAAGAATTTTCCAGTCCAAAATGTTCAATAAGGCTGAGGGTGAGAAATCCTGGATTACGTGATGGTTCCTCCTGGGGTGTTTGCATCCTGACAGTTAGAATTGCTATTATGTTATGCAAATTAACTATGGAATCCCAAGGACAAATAAGCTTGGTTGGGCAAGTTCTGTCTTTGTTTTTGTTTTTCATCTGAGCCAGTGATATTATCACATGTTCACTTGCCTACTTAATTTTCTGAAGGTGAAACCTGCTTCCATTTCATTCCCTAAAACCAAAACGGACAATGGAGCAGAAGAATGTGACATCCCTAAATTATATGTCATTGGCCTTAGGCTGCAAACACAGCTACTTCCGGTGAGCATTTAATCATCCCTGCAGGTGCGGACTGGACATTGGCTCCTTCTGATGAGTCACTGACCTGGTAGTGTGTGCAGATTGCTCAACCCACCAGGCTGAAGACAATGACTTCATGATTATGGGGAAAAATAGCTCCAATGAATACCGTTGCACTGAGGTGGAAGAAACTGGGCAGAGAGGGTGGATCCCTTTCTGCCCTACATGAGCATAAAGGGGTGCCTCATTAGGGGGCTGTCGTGATAAGTGAATTGCCAGAACCCAGGCTGCACGAATTTAGAACACAGTGCCTGGAATAGAGTGAATGCAATTAATAGTTACAGTTTGAATAAGGACAATTTCTTGAAATCTTATAATCACAGAACCAAAGGAACCCAAGAAGTTCCAGAATCAAAGGAACCCAAAGATCACTGTTAGATCTTTGATTTTCTATTGGAAGCATTTATAAGGATAATTTTAGTCATACATGGGCCATATCATAAATGATTTTTAAAGCTGTATTTTTTTGTGTATATACTGGAAACTTTATTAACTTTATGACTAAGCTTTCACTCTGGCATCCTAAATGGAGGGATCATCACAATTTTCAAATATTGAGTTAAAAATCCTTTCCAATAAATTGT